>CAXAMN010022328.1:582641-615795 GCA_963970005.1 Durusdinium trenchii | reverse complement strand
AGCGTTGCAGAGCCAGGAGGGCTTGTACTACAAAATCAGTGGAAGACACAGGACTTCTACAAAATGCTAGATCTGTAGGTGTAAGGTCGCGTAGACCAAAAGATGAAGCTATTCGAGCAGAAATCTTTCATGAACCGAATGGGGAAAAGAATGGGAGGTAGCAAAAACACGCAAAAGCTATCCCGAACAGTGTTTCATGTGCGCCCATGGGTTTCTTTTGTTTTGTGAGGATGTGTTTTACAAAACTGAGCAGAACACTCAAAGCCTCTACAAAATGGTAGGTTTGGAAATCATGTTTGATTCCGCGTATGTATGTGCGCTTGGAAGCTGCGTGGTAGGAGCCCCAGCTACACATGCGATTAAGCGAGAACCTCCTGAAAGTGCTGCGCCAGGAGATTCAGATCTTTATAAAATCACAAGAACAGTGAGAACATCTACAAAATCAATAGCCTGCAAATAGTTTTGGCCATTACCAAGGATGCTTTGCCATGATAACTGCCCATGCTTATTTTGGCGGCTACTGTTCCCATGCCCCTGAAACAGATCCCCGGCCCGAAGCATCCTGAAGCCATCTGTTTTCCTCAGTCCATGTCACTTGGCATTAAGACAAGCATTTTGCAAGTGTTTCTCTAGCAGCCCGCTTTTTGTAGAGCCTCCCAATCTGTCAAGCTGCTTGGCGGTAGGAGCGAAATTGCCAGTTCCAGTGAAGCAAGAGAAGCTTCGACCAGAAGAGGAGGTAGACACAGCCCTCGCTAACTTCATGGTCATGTACGGGTACTACGTCGGACTGGACAGAGTTTACCTTGGAGTGCTAGACTTGGTCCTTTTGGCATTGCTTGGTGGCAAAGATGTGGTGTTGGTCGTGCACGTAAAAGATAACGACGCTACTACAGTGCAGAATGTGCCATTGAGAAAATACTTGGAGGACACAGTTTCTGGAATTGTTCTGGAAGATTTGAATCCAGACCCAGACTTCTCCTCGGAGTCAACTTGGTTTGTTGCCGCTGTCAGGGCGGATCACAAAGCTACCAGCCTGTCTGAGTTCTTTGAGGTGAATCATTTCATACCTGCGTGGCACAAGAGCCAACTCCCTGAATCTGATTGGAAATTGTTGACAGGGAAGGCCAAGCTGGCGCTTGCAGACAAACAGCTCAAGATATCGAAGCAAATACACGGGTGCATGTCAAGCGCCACAAAGGGTCAAAACAGTGAGGCTCTTGCCTCCTTGCTTGAGATGCAGGAGATTTACGAGGATGAGGAGAGCGAATTCCATGACTTTGAATTCCACGATTTCTTCATTTCTACAGTTCCCGGAGATGGCAACTGCTGCTTGTGGACCCTTCTTGCTCTTCGAGGGGGAGTTGACCAGCTCGAGAATAAGCCGAGCAAAGAGGAAGTACAGCAGCTTCGAGAGGACTGCAGCATGTGTTTCTAATTTTGTAGATGGAATATTGGGCGGGCATTTTTGTAGGGTATGGTATGGCGTTGTCAGTCAGCCTTTGGATGCATTTGGCTAGTGGCCCTGGTAGACAGCGATTGTATTAACTTTAAGTTAAATTTTGAGATGCCAAGCTAGGAGCTTGGAGACGCGTGGAGGAGCATTAGCGACAATTTGGGCTGGCAGAAGCTTTTTGTCAACATATACAATGTAGACGAGCTTGAACAAGACGTGAGGGAAGCGTTTGGCGTGGAGGCAAAGAAACAGAGAGATGAGGATGATGAGGCAGCGGAAGAGACCAGCAAGAACAAGAACAAGAATAAGAAGAAGAAGAAGAGAAAGGACAAGAGGGGCAAGGAGGAGCCAGAAGAGTGGGAGGTTCCAGTTCCTGTGTCCAAGAAGAAGAAGAAGACAGAGAGCCCTCCTACCCCGAAAGCCAAAAACAAGAGGAAAAAAGCCGATGAAGATGAGGATTTGGCTCTGGAAACACCTGAGAAGCCAAGGCACCTTCCACGCCGAGTTGATCAATGCCGGCCAGCTGATTTTGGCCGTCGCCCAGCAGGAGCCCCATGCAAACTGGCCAAGGCTGGCACGCGTCCAATGGAAGATTCTGGCATGGAAGAGGTTGTAGGTGCTTCGAAGAGCAAGAAACGGAGCAGGGAGGACACAGCCAACCCTGAGACATGCGAGCAGACCACGGTAGTAGCTAGAGATGCGGCTGACAAAGAATTGAATATTGCGGAGGACTTGAGTGGCGAAGAGGATGAGATTGTGGGCCCCTACAAAATCCAAAGGAAGCGACGCAAGCGGTCCTGCAGGAAGCTCCAACCTTCCGAAGACAAGATCAAGATGCAAGCTGTGAAGCGCTACTTTTCTTTCATTGGGTTGGCCTACGGGCAATTCCTCCAGATGCACGCGAGGCTGGACATATTCCTATATTCGTTACATCGATATTACTAGGAAAATATTGAGCCTGGAGAGATCAGACTTATCATTTTCTAGAAAACTACTGCAGCTGCTGAATTTTGTAGTAAGCCCCATGTATGCTATTGTATGCTCAATGTATCTCAATGTGGCATCACCGCAGGCTGGCGCCAGTGAAGAGAGTGAGCGAGTGCCAAGACGGTGGCTACGTTGCCTTGCAGCGGAGGGTTTTGGATAGGAAGGATGACGGAAAGTGCGAAGCCTGTGCTGTGCTGCTCCGGACCTGCAAGTTTGACCATGACAAGCTAGACGAGGAAGTTCACGCAGCGTTACATGGAGGCAAAGAGGACCATCTAGGCACGTCCAAGAATGACAACGGTGACCAAGGTGACCAAGGTGATGACAAGGATCAAGATCCATGGGAGTTCGCGCGCAATTTTTCTCCTGACATTGAGATCTTGCAGCCAGGAGCATTTGGAAAGCACCTTCCATACCGATGCCTGGTTTGCCGCACTAAGGACCAACCTGACGGCAAAGTGGGAAACTTGAGCATCATGAAGGTTTCTTCCATCAAACACTTCTTGAGCAAACACCTTGAAAGCACAACGCACTTGCGGTTCCTGAGGGCGAGAGAGCGGGCTGAGGATGAGGCAAAGGTCCCGTGCTTGGCACTGTTGGTAAGCTCTCCAGACTGTGCAGGGTTACTCTTTGACATGCAACCGGAGTTCAAGCTTTGGACCAGTTTCGCTAACCTCCCCCAATTAGCGAAACATGCCTATTGGCAGGACGCAAGTACTGATACCTGGTACATCAGGTCATCTCGTTGCAAGCGTCAATGTGGTGCTCCTCCAGAAGGGCATCATCCCATATGCTCTGAGTGCCGTGCGCTGGGAGACTACAACCATGTCCCAAAGGCCGTTCTCCGTTTTGCTCAAAAATACTGGGCTGCGCAGCTGCTATCCAGCAGGCTTTTTCAGGGAGCAGAAAGAGCAGGGGAAGTCGAGAAGGAGTACAAGGAATCAGCCGTCTATGTGAGAAACCCGAAGCACGGCGACAAGATTATCAAGCTCAAGAATGACCAACTACAGCAACTTGTCAGAGCTTCGTGGCTGAAGACCTCCGACACGCATGCTACTGCTGCACAAGTCCAGTTTGTGGAGAGCATTGTGAAACCCGCCTTGCGGGTGAATGTGCACTCAATCCAGGGCAACTTCGCCGACGTTGTCGCCAGATTTACCTCGAGCATTTCGTCCGGCCTCCTGTCTGAGTCTGATCAGGCGGCGCTGAGAGTGGCTGCTGGCGCACTGGACGGCCGCCTCGATAACCATCCACTTTTGCATGGCTTAGCGCTGCAATGTTTGAGACAGGTTGAAAAGAAGCAGAGAGGTTTAAGCACAATGGCCGGCAGAAGGAGCAAAGAGACAGAATGGGACAAGCAACTCATCCTGGAGGCTGGATATTCCCTGGCAGCCACCAGTGGGAATAGACAGCTTGCTCAGCAGTCCCTTGAATGTTAAATTCTTTTGAATTTTGAGATTGCTTTATGGTTTTTGATGGTTTTTGATTGTGTGCGATGGTTTTTGATACTGTACAGATGTTTTACAAGATTGAGCCACCAAACAATACCCTACAAAATCATACAGGATGGTTTGCCCCCATGTTCGTCCCAAGAAAGGTTTGGCCTGTCAAGCGCTGCCTACAGAACGCGCATTGACGACTTACTCGGAATGAGTCTCCCATGTCCAGCTCTGGCTTCGCTGTTCCCTGAAGTTCTGGAATCAAATTTCAACTTGGCTGATCAACGGTTTCCACTTCACGACCCCAGCGTGAAGCGTATTTTGGGCTGAAATTGCCAATAATCTTTTCACACTTTGGTAGGCCCAACTGGTAAACTGGTCATTTTGTAGGTAACCTCTTGGCTAGCCCTTTTTGTAGAGCTGTTTTCTACTTTCCCCAAGGCCGGCTGTGGATGTGCTTTGATGCCACATATCTTACTGCGACGTTCAGCCAAATGACTTTGCATGGCAAGCGCGTGCTGGTGGGATCTGCGTATGACCCACGCTGCCCGCAGAATTGTCTTCTGGACTTGGAAAGCGACAACGTAGACTTGAAGCAGCAGGTCAAAGCCACGAGCATGCTTGACATGATCATTTGGGATCCATGTGGTATGGTCAAGGGGCCGCTATCCATCTGCTCTTTGCCCATCAACATTGCATTCAATGGACCTCATTGTTCCGAGAGAAGCGGGTGGGCCATGATGGAGATCATTGGGACTTGCTTGATCAAATCCGGGGGCATAGTTCGCGGCATTTCTTTCGACAATCATGGAGCGCATGGGCTAATACGCAAAGTGCTACATGGCCAAATGCAGGGAATCGACCTCAAACAGCTCGAGCAGATACCATTTTTTGGCAAGCTCACTCACGCGCCACTGCCCCAAAACAAGCTTCCACGATTACCCGTTCAGATCTGTCTTCATGAAGGGCAGCCTTTTTGTGGACAGCCTGGACCGTGTAGCCCGTTTGTATGACTTTGTAGTAATTTGTCTAGTTCTTGCCATTTTGTAGTGTATAGTAGGCTCTGGTAGCCTGTGTTGGGCAAAGGTGGGGGAAGTATGGGAAAGTAAGGCCATGCCAGCAAGAATGCGAATGGTCAGCTGAACTCGTGCCTCCGGGTGATCCACTTTGGAGTGTTTTGGGCTGATGCAACAGGGTGCTTGGAGCATGGGCTTCCTCCATGTGCATACGCGAGGACCAATCCGATGTCGGATCACGCCAACGCACTAATGTACAACCCGTACTTCATTCCAGAATCCTTGGAGCCTTGCACGGATGTACAAACGTCAAACTCTTAGTTATTTAATTGTTACTGTATATATTTGTTTATGTTTTCTTGTTTTGTCTTTGGATGGGACCGATTTCGTTTTATTGAGTGCAACCTTTTCATCAATCAGGAGGTTCCGGACTATGGGTCATTGACAGTGCCTTGGCACTTGAAAGGCTTCACATTGCACAATCTAGTGTGCTCCCTTTGCATTTGCCCAGCGACGCACAAGTTCCTCAAACTCGAGGAGCGTTGTGAACTCAGCCTGGCTGGGTTCCTCCTGCTGGACTTGTACAAGGTTGTGGCCGACAGATTATGCCAGGATCGCGGCCTACCAAAGGGGACTTTGTGGTACGCAGGCCAAACAATGTTGAATCTGCAGGCTACAGCACTTTCTACCATCAGCCTTTGCGTCACCAAGAGTTCGGGATGGCATCCGTGGACTGTGGGCACCTCGCGGTTGAGTGAGATAGCCATCGAACAAAGGTTTGGGCAGCTCAGGACCCAGAGCTCCAATGCGCAACTATCAGCCAGAGCATTCTGGATTGCGTGCTCACGCCACGCAATGAAAACTGGCAAGAATCTCAACCATAACAAGCCTGTCAAGGCCAGGTCGCAAGAGCCCCACATGTCAGACGAGCAGCCCCTTCTTTGCATTTGGTGACAGGTCAGCAGGATTACAGAATCAAGAACCCAACCAGCCTTCTACAAAATCAGCAAGATCAAATAGTTTGTTGGGAGCAGAGGCTTCAGCGTTGCGCTTCTTTCAATCCCAACAACCAACAAAATTCATCAACATACATCGAAACAAACGAATTCATTTCATTCAGTTTCAGCGTTCCAAGGGAGCAAGTGCCATTTCAAATTTTCCTGATTTTGTAAGGCTTTTGGTGCTTTGATGATTTTGTAGTTGGCTTTTCCAAGCAAGGTTTGGACTTTGTTGCGAGAATGCCTTTGAGGCAGCTTTGAGTTTGGTCGCCAAATGTAGTGACATGAGCGTGGACAAGCTTGAGCAGATTTACAGAAACGTGTGCGCAAAAGAAGCTGACAACGAGAACGGCTATTTCCCCGGCACTGGTGACGAGGAGATCTTTGACGAGGAAGTGGAGGACGCCCCATTGCCTTCAGCAAGTTGTATGGGTTTCCTGGATCAGGTTCGCTCTGAAGCCAAAATGATGCAGGAGGATGTAGAGGAAGGCGCCGACGACAAAGTGCACTTCCCAGACGTTTTGGACAGGCAGATTGCCGAGCTTCCAGACAGTGGGCACATGAAGCATATCTTTGAAGCAGAGTCCCCCCTAGACCCCTTTCGCATGGAATGCAGCCGCTCTCCAAGGAATGGCATCGACCGGTGCTCACTGCCTTCAACTCTCAGCGAAGCCTTGGAGATTGCAAGGAAAGGCAGCTGTTTGTTCAATGCGTTGATCAGGCTGATCATCCGCCTGCGAAGCAGCAGGGGTGGCTCCGACTTGGGGTGGTTGCCAAGCCCCAGGTCATCTAGAAAGGCATCCAAGGGACTAAACTGGCATCAGCTCCCAAGCTATATAGCTCAAACCCTTTTGATTTTTCATCGTCTCATGTTTTGTCCGGATGGTATTTTTTAGATTTTTTTTAAAATACATATATATATATATATATACATATGCCGATATATGTAGCTTTTCTATGCTTTTCTATGTTTTTCTGTGGTTTTCTGCTTTCCTTCCTTGAAGATTCGGAGGTTCAACGAGCGCCGCATTGCCGAGCTGGAGGCTGAGAAGATGGATGGCATGTACAGAAGCCGCGCAGGCCGGCTGGAGAAGTGGATGGAGCTGGTGAAGATCGCCCAAGCCGAGCTGGATCTTCCGACAGCACCGCCTGAGAGAATCATGCGCCCTGGTCTTACTAAATCAAATAGCAGGACATCTCTCTACTAAATCCAAAGGTTATATAAACTGGTTATATATTTGAGGGGCCAATGTCATCTAAATTCTAGAATCTAGAAACAATTTGTAAGTGAGTGGCTGCTGAGGAGCTTCATGTTTCTACTGTGAAAAGATGTTTTTCGAAATCTATCTCATGTTGGCTTGCACTTTCCTAATTGCTATTCTATTGCTAAAACAACAGTTCCAATCAAAGACGACATAAGATTTTGTAGTACAAGTACCAATGTAAGCATTTTGTAGAGGTTATTTTTGATTAAAGCTGCATTGTGTTGCAAGGCCGGGAAACGTTGTTCTCTTCATCAAGCCGCCCGGAAAAGAGATCGAGCTTGGTATGGTTGTCTCCGCATGGCGTGGAATCAAAGCACCCAAGCTACACGCAGGAGAAACTCCAGTGAACAGCTGCGTAGCTTTCAGGGTCATCCAGCTTGAGATCGGGGACCCAAAGGCCGAGAGTGCTACCCTGTGGACATGCAACTCGAAATCAGCTGCATGGGTCGTTCGCTTGGAGGGCTTGGTGTGCATTCTGGACGTCGAGAAATGCGGCTTTGTTATCATTCAACCTATTTTTCATTCATGCTTGTGATTTTTTTACATCTTTGCTGTGAGCTTTCTATTGCGGATCAAGTCATTTTGTAAAGGATTTTTAGGCATGAATCTTCGAGTTGTTCGCTTCATTTTGTAGCAAGAATATGCAACGACTAGGTGTTGAACCATTTGACAATGACGGCTCTATGCGCATCACTTTGACATCCCAGAGCGCGGACGCCTTGGCAAAGGCCGAAGGCTTGCGGACTTGGGCAGTCGCTCCAACCATGGTGCGGGGAAGCAAGAATGTCGCTCCGAAGGCTCCTCGCGCTTTTGCGGCCAGGAAACGCAGGCAGAAGTTGCCAACAAGAGTGCCAGGCCTGAAGAAAGGGAAGAAAAGAAAGCCCAAGGGCAAGAAGAATGCGGAGCCCATCTCCATCAAGGAGCCTGAGGCGCATGATTTCCGCAGGAACTCCAAAGGAAAGGCGCTCATCTCGCAGGAGCTAGCGCATCTCAGAACGCTTGATGCAAAAGCTTTTCCAGACAATCCGATCTTTGATGACTCTGGCAAGTGTCGCATGAAGTATGCCGTGGAAAAGGCTGTATCCTTTGAGCAGATTCTTGAGCATGGCCCTGATTGTATTGTCTCCATGCTGCTGGAATCAATCAAAGCATTTAGCGGATCTGGCTGTTTTTATTTGTTTAATGATGTCATTGTGGAGGGGGCTTCCAATCTCTACAGAATGTTTCTCTCCATCACTGATAGCTACAAAATTGGCAGACAGGTCATACCAGGTCATATTATGACTGTCTGTAACAGATTACTGTGAAGCAATTGCTGGTTGAATGACTTTTGTTGATTCTGTAGACCACCGCCGCTCTGAAACAATTTTGTAGAGGCAACCTGGTATCCAATCTTCTGACTTCTTCCCATGGATCCCAGGTTCCGAAGCAGCAGGGCAGCGGCAGAGTTTGGCGAAAGGGTGCACCAGTTGCTTTGTCAGATTCGGGCACAGCTTCTGCGCAGTGATCCCACACGCCAGGCATTTCTTCGCTTGATCAAGGAGATCATTGACTTTAGGTGCTTGACGGTGCCTTGAGATTGGACGTTCGAGATCGGTCGAGGAGTTCTTGAGCACGGATGAGCACAGGCTTTTGCTAATTCATGCATTTCTGATGCAGTGTGACTGTCCAATGGTTTCTGGTTATGTTTTCTGAGGAAGGACTGAAGGGCGCAAGATTTTGACGGATTTTGACAGAGATTGGTGATATGTTTTCTTTGTTCTGTTCTCCTGCACTGCGTTGTCTAGGGCATAGCTTAGCTATGCATGGTTAAATGGCTCTCCCTCTAAGATAGGGGTGATGCTGGATGCGAGAGCTATCTCAATAGACTAGAGCTTTGGAGACAGAAGAAGACGATGAAAAGAGGTGCATTCGGCTACGTGATTTTGTAGAGCATATATCTATTTGGATCTATTTCGTATCACGCAGGCTCCACAATCCACTTGAACCATTTTGTAGAGAGGATCTCTTGAGCCTGTCAAGGGGCATGATGCTGGAATCTTTGGACTCGTTGATAAGGGATTTTGTAGCATTTTTTTGGTTTATGAGGTTCCACACAATGGGTGTGTGGAAAAGGATTTTGTAGAAGGCATGTGGGCCAGGCATGCCATTTTGTAGTGGACATGCATGTACGCCCCATTATCTAGAGACGGTTTTCTACAAAATGCCACTCCCACCATGACCATGCTAATTTTAACGTGGATGGACATTGGACATAAACATAAACTGAACAAAAGACTCACTGTTTTTGGCTGTTTCACCTGGTAACCCTGGTGTAGAAGAAAACACACAACTTTGCATCGGTCGCATCGTGGATTCGCGAAAGCCTGCGCGGACTTCTCAACAGAAAGGACCTGGAGATTTTGGCGCCCGATGCGGAAGATCTCGTGAAAGCCTTTATGCTGGATGAGAAGTCGGTCAATGAGATGCTGCTTGACAGCATCGACACGGCAGATTCTTGGCGCTCCATCGCCTGCCGCTGGCTACAAGGGAATCCTGCCCTTTGGGAATCATGGATTCCGGACAAGAGCACCTGCTTCGCGCAGTTCGGTCTCTTCCATGAGTTGGACAACAAGTTTGTGAAGTCGCGCGAAGATCCCACGCATTTGACTTGCAGGGCATGTCCATCGGGCTTTTTCTCCCAGGAGCCCGTTGAGTTTTTTGAGTGAAAGAAAGGGAGGCCCTGGCAGTGCACTTCTTCAGCATTTGTGTGACACATACCAGTTGCAAACATCACATCAGTTGCAAACGCACTGCTAAAGGCCTGAAAAACAAGAGTTGGCTTAAAACAGACCAGACCCCAAATGACAAAACGAACCTATACAGACTCTTAGGAAACCTCCCACAAAACCCACATCCAAGAAACACAAAACGCAAAATGATACAGACTCGGTGCGGACCCCCTCTTGCCAGCCCAAGACCTCTCGGGTTTTCTATGTTTGATGTTATTTTGGTGGTTTTTCGATCTTTTTCTTGGAGGCCATCCATTCCCAGTCCAAGGTCCCTAAAAAGTACTGTAACTGTAGCGGCTGTAGCGGTTCTTTATGGTTCTTTGCTTTAAGGACCGCCGCCTTTTTTTACCAAACAAACATATGTACTGCCAAGAGTTGAAACCAAGAAACGTTCGTGGCGAATGCCTTTATATATTCCAATTGAAGTATTTGTATGCCTTGTATTAGTCACTTTTTCTTCCGATGGTTGTTTAATTCTTTTTTTGCACATTGGTGTATCAAATGTGCTGTAACATTGTTAACTAGCACTTTTGCATTGCTACCTTAATTTGAAAAATAGCTATATTCCTTCTGAATCTTGATTAGTTTCCTCGAGCATTATTTAGCTGATTTGCTTTGGGCTCATGTAGCTGCTTCTGTTGTCAATCGCGCACCAAGCACTATCTTGGACATTTTTGTCCAATACCTTTTGCATCCTTTTGCGACCCAACAAGCTTGGATTAGTTGCTCCTTTGTTTATTTCTACGGCTGGATTCTGAGAAGCAAGGATACAAAGAACATACAATAGAAGGAGCTAGACTGGAGACCAATGGATTGATTGTACGCTATCATTGCAGTACGTTTCATACCATATTGTTCTTTGATTTCAGTTATTTTTTTGCTTAGACAGTGGTTCTTCCCTTCTTGGATAAGTTGTTGATTGTGGACAGAACCTTTGCAGAGCATAGATTTCTTTGACAAGACCTTCCAAAGTTGTGATCTGTGTATGCATTTATACTGTTTAAATTTGATCAAGCCCCTGAGCATGGTAAAACAAGGACAATTAAAAACCTTATATAATAGAGGAGGAGGTTCTGGATGACAACGGGGGACACAGTTTATACAATCAGGATCTTATCAAAGATGAGAATTGTACAAAGGAGAAACACATTGTATGATAGAGGAGGGTTTGGGATAAGGCAGCAGCATGCTTGTATCTATATAATGTAGGCGTGGCATGCTGCTATAAACGTGAAGGCACTTAAGAAAATAAACACCTTTAGAATGATATCCAATGGTTAGAAGATGTTAGAAGAGATCATTATGAAGGAAGAGCACGAAGTATACATATGTTTCAAAAGACCAATCCTCAGACTTATTTCAAATGAGGCTGGATTTGCATTATCGAGATAAGTTGTAAGACTTTAGGCATATCAGATGATCAAATGCAACAAAAACATCACAAAACTTGCCAAGCAAGTGCACTGCCACAGGTTTTTCGGACTCTTTCTTTTGAGGGGAGGGATCCTTCTCACATTCAACAAATGGTTTCCACCTTGATGATTTGACATTCTGACATTCTAGGATATTCTTTTATTTCGACTCATGCGTCCCCATCAGGATCTCTTGAACCAATCCTGAGCGGTGAAAACTAAATAGTTATAGAGGCATCCTACGTCTTTAAGACACTGCCACGCTTCAACTTGCGTCTGAGACGCCACGCTTCGCCACACACTCCGAATCTTTCAACACCTCACGGCGTCGAGTTTCGCCACTCCGCAGGAACTCACCGACGGTGTCGGTGTGACCTTCATTTGTGAAGAGTGCCCGGTCGGCAGCTCTCAAGCGTCTGGGGCCTCTTTGAGTTGTTTGCCCTGTGCAGCCGGAGAGTACCAGGCGCAGTAGTACAGCGCCGGAGAGAGTTCATGAAAGAAAAAGACTGCAGATTATACTGCAGTACAGATGAAATATCATTGTATTGGATTGTATTAGTGCACATGTAGTTGTATTTGTACATACCTAGCTCTATTTGAGGGGTATCCATCGTTAGGTGAGTGCTCTCCAAGTGGATCGAATTGAACACTGTCAGGATACTATTGGCAGCTTGTCCTGCAAGCGTTGCCCATTCGCGGCCTATCAGGATATCTATGGCAGCAGCGGTTGCAAAGACTGCCCTGTGCCTGGCATTTGCTTCAACCCTCTTTCTGGAAGCAATCAGACATCCAGGGTGTTTCTACCGGTCGGGGTCAACAACCTTCTGAAAAATATCAACATTGTTGGGGTACTCATAGTTCTGAGAATGCGGTTGGAAGCCTAGGGTTGCTGTTTTTCTACCTTTTGCGGAAGGCAGATTGCTTGGACATTTTTTCTCTTCGCCTTTCTTTGCACAGGCTGGGACCACTACGCTGGGTGTGGGCTCATCCTCCTTGGCCGACTGCGGATGCGAGTCCGGCAGTATCAACATCGCCAGCGAGGCAGATCAAAATCAGTGTCGATTCCCTCCTGGGGGGGGCCGAGATGGGCCTAGGGAGCTCTAACGTCATAATCTTCATGGCTATAGTTATTGTGTTCAACATGTAGTATATGTCCTTAGTTCGGGGAAAAACATACGCCATGGTCTTGTCATGTCTTGCCGGTCAAAGTGCACTTGAAGGCGGCTGGGCCTCGGTCCGCCGAGGCGATGGTCTTCAATTGCTCCACCTGCGGCGAGGGCCTGGACTGTCCGACCTCCTCAAGCATCGCGAACCTGCAGAGCGCCTCCTCTGCGGCGGGGGAGAACTTTGTGCCGCAGATTGCGGCGGGCTATTTTGCCACCAAGGAGGAGACGTGGGGAGGTCTGAGGTCTGAGAGGAGCAGAGCCAATCCGTTTCTCTAGCAAGTCTGTTCAAGTTCTTCTCGTCTCGCCCAGAGGTCGTAGTTTCGAACCATAGTTTCAAGGTGTCTATGATCAAGTTTCAACGCGGTTTTGCACATGAATCATCACTTGTTTCATTTTTTTTCACCAGGAGCCGATGATGATCTACAAGTGCACTCCAGCGGTGAAATGCCCGGGTGGAAAGCCAGGAATCCATGCGCGGGCGAGGGTCGAGGTCGGTCGGGTTGGTCGCGTTGGTTTGTGAAGTTAACTCCGGGCGACGAATTAGCCACAAAAAAGGATCGTAAAAGCATCAAGCTGGCCATGAATTCGGGGATATCATATTTAGGGGCCTGGTTTTCCACCCTAAATCAGTTCTGTAGTCTATCACTCTTTTGATTTTTGTTTCAGTCTACGTTTGGACATGATATTTGTATTTTTGTTAAAATATGTTTTGACAATAGTGGAAACTGCCGAAACTGTGCAGAAGACCCTTTTTGCGCGCAAGGGTGCACAAGGGCATATGATTCGCCAATGATAGCCACTGCTATTTAAAAAATAGAAAAACACAAAAACACATCATAATATTGACTAAATTTGCCTTCATGGAATCCGTGCGGAAGGCTTGCCGAAGCCTTGCGGTATATATCATTGTCATCATTGTACGAAGATTCTGCACGCAGAGGGAATCCTCAAAGAAACGCTCAGTAACTAATGTCGCGTAAGCTCAGCGGATGTCCCCACCCAACAAGCAGCGCACGGAAAACTGGAATGCTACCTTTCACACTGCGGAAGGTTGGCGCAAGCAGTTGTGGAAGCTTTGTGTTGTGTCCATCGCCAAGCAGTAGAAAAACCTGAACTCCGTGGTCCGTCGAATTCAACAGTCAGATCTCATGTCACGAACAGTCGACAAAACGACGTCCTCTTCCTTCCTTTGCGACCTCACGTCGCGCGCGCGCGCGCGCGGTTCGCTCTAAGACGCGACGGCCAGGAGTCTGCGCCGGAGGCCTTGAGGGAATCCCCTGTGGCGTGTGTCCTGTGGCGATGACCTGGAGCGAGACCCGCTGCAAGGCGGGCGACTCGGTGAGGGGCCGGTGAAGGGCAGGAGCGTGGTTCCAGCGACCACCAGAGTTGAGGGGAAATCGGCTCAGTTTGCTGGGGCTTTTGGGTTGGATTTGCCAAAGCTTCAACAAGTCCCCTGAAGATATGGCCCAAATCTATCCAAATCTTCCATGAAAAGCCGCTGCAATACGTTGCTTCAACCCATGCGGTAAACTCATCGCCGCAATCGCTTCAGACCTGTGATGGTGGCACGATGACCGCATGGGGCTGCGCTGGGCTCATTGGTGCTTTGGGCTTGGCCGTTGCCTACCACGTCGTGTGCCTCGTCAGACTAGCGGGCCAGGTGGACTTCGGCACCCTGATCCACCAAGCTCGACGCAGTCGGAGGGGTCGCGAGATCGATATAGCTGCTCAGGGAGCGTGATATGTCGTGATATGTGATGAAGTTGTATGACCCAGTTGGATGACAATTAGACCATTGACTCACCCGTTTCTAAAATCATCTTCACACGCGAAAATCCTCGCCTCCGGATGTCCGCGGCCGTTTGTGGACACAATGTGTTTCCCATCTAACATAGATCTGGCACCCAAGTCAAACTCCTTGACGACGCACCGTGGAACCTGAGTGGATTCTGCTTTTTCAGCCGCGCCCCCCCACACCGTCGGTGGGCTGGGTGCTGCCATGTGTGGGGGCATAGGAGGGGGGATATGGGGCATGTCATGGAACAACCCGAGCTGTATATTTCAGCACCCAGTTCTCTTGGGACGTGGCATTGTAGAACCCCCAAAGCCCATGCATTTTCCACGCAATCACCACCCCATTCCGAAGGGGTGGTACTGGCTATGGTCTTCGCGGTGAGCGTTTTGGGATGAAGCGTTTTGCGGCGACCTGGGACCGAGGAGGTTTCCGAACCGCTTCGCACCGTATCGGTCGTCTTGGGGGACACCGTTTGAGGTCTCTTAACAAGTTGGGGAGACCGAGCCCCGAGGGTCCT
Source organism: Durusdinium trenchii (assembly GCA_963970005.1). Taxonomy (NCBI): domain Eukaryota; class Dinophyceae; order Suessiales; family Symbiodiniaceae; genus Durusdinium; species Durusdinium trenchii. Next base: position 600,976 of record CAXAMN010022328.1, on the reverse strand, counting down.
CGGGAGGAGTATTCAGATGTCCTTCTTGAATTAGAAGCGATCACTTTAAAACGTTAACACCAATGACACCTCCAACTCCAACTATCGATCTAGTTCTATATATATATACAGTATATATATATATAAATTGCTATGGGTCGGCGATCAGGTGCCCCCCAAACCCCCTCGTCAGTGGAACACATGACGCACACCCGGGTTTCAAGTCATTCTTTTGCATCACACCACCGTTCCGGCCAAGCTCCCGGAACACCGAGCGACTCGCGCCTCTCACGTACAGCACCTCCTCGCACCTCATGTCCTGGTCGCGCCTCCCCGCGACGCGACGACGCAACGGCAGCGCCCAGGAACACCTCCATGACCGCTCAGGCGTCACCGTTTCAAGCCGCGACGATGTGTGCGAACATCTTGGTGAACGTCTTTCAGACGATCGCGATCTTGGGCATGATGACGGTGGCCTGGCCACAGATCTTCCAAGCCACCACGGAACGCTTCCAGGCCGCTTCTTTTCTTTTTCACGATTCCTTCCCGCTGAGAGCGACGAACGAACGCGACGAACGTGCCCGACTCGAACGTCGAACTGGATCGAGAAAGATCGATCGGGCAAGCGCAGGACATCGCGTTCTCCTCGTGTTCTCCGGTGGACCTTTAAAGGGGTCGAACAGAGCCAGAGTTTTTTTCAGGTTTGGGGTCCCAGGTGTTCCGGGGAGTTCGTGCAATGTATGTAGCTTAAGTGGACCAAAAAGAACGGCTCCGGGGCAACGGAGGAGTTGAGGACGGCAGCGTGTGGACGTGGTGTGGGGGAGAGAGTTGAAAGGAGTTGAGACGGTAGGCATCATCCAGTGCACTGATTGGCAGCGTCGAGCGTCTCGGGCGCCGGGCGCCGTTCTTCCAAGTAACCCAGACTGAGATTCCAGGGAAAGGTCAAAGTCGCTTAAAGGGTCACCTATAGGACCTAGGATCACCTAGAACTCCTATAGGAACCCTGAATGTCACCTTGAAGCTGGCCAAGGGTGGTTGGTAGAACGAGCAATCCAGGCGTTTTTCGTGCAATAAGCCTTCTCTCTGAGTGGTGCTGGCGGGTGAGGCTCTGAGGACCATGGAGTTCGTTTCCCGAGCCGAGATGGCGAGGGAGTCTTCAACCTTCCCACAGGCTTCTCACTCTTCAATCGCCGGCCAAGCCCACCAATCCAAGCTACGAAGCAAGCTGCTTCGGGAAGTGTGTTTATAAGTTTATGTGTTTAATCGTGGGGCCAATCGACAATGAGTCTAAGGCTAAGGGGTCCCCCATGTACTCGTACCTGCCCAAATTTGAATTCCATGGCTTTGCTCTCCAAGTGAGGGAAAAACCGGTCCCTGTGGGACTGCCCCGACTCGTATTGCATGGTAGTGTATTACAGCGCGGATAGTAAAGTGGCAGACTGCACACGACTTATGGTCCAGAGCTACAAAATTTTCCGGAGGGGCACAAGATTGCCCTCGCACCTCACATCGCCCTGCACCAACTCACTCGGCTAGTGACGAAGCACCAAGATGGACCTCCCCAAGCACGCGCGCGGGCGCGGCAGGTGTTCTTGTTGGACTTCGAACGTTTCAGCCTGAGCTGCTTGGCTGGACCATCGAACGTGCAACGCTGGACCTTCAGCGCCGTGATGTTTCCCTGTGCGGCGCTTTGGCTTCTCTTCCTCCAGGCGAGCGAAGCGAGCTCCGGACTGGTGCGGGGCAGGGACCAGTGAGGGGTCCTGGAGTCTTGAAACAAAGGGAAAGAACAACGATGAGACCCATGACCCTAGTTTTTCCACCCCGGAGCGCCATGGAAAAGACCCTTCACAGAATCTCTAAATTGGCTTTGCCATGCTTTACCTCGAAAAGCCATGCAGAGCTGGTTTGAAAGGTTGTGCATGTAGCAGTTTCGAGTTGGGCTGCAGAAATCTGCAGAACGTCAGCCTGCAGAATTGGATACCTAATTAATTGAGCGGAATGTAGGACCTCCGAAAGAAGCGAGACATCTGAATTACTTCTATTCCGAACAGTGCTTCCAGTGCTTGCCCTGAACCAGAGGCTTCCGATGCACATGTTGAATGTAATTACGTCAATACTGGTGGTTATATATATATATGCATACATGGTTGGGTCAAGCCGCAAATTTCACTGAGAATCTAGCTGAGGTTCTCCCTAATACCATCTAATACCTCTTCTTGCAGGCGAGCTCCCAATGCCTCCCCGACCGATTCAAGCAATTGCAACTGGACAGTGATTTTTTGGGGTTGGGTGTCTGCTGGAAGTTGGTACTTCAAATGACTCCAAGCGCCCCAAGTACCTCACCAAACGACATGTAAAAATGCATGTGGAAGTTGAACATTGAATCGAGAATTCATTTCTTAGATGCCCCCCACCAGCAACCTGAAGATTCTGGATCCCCTGGATGAGATGCTTTCACTATGCAGGTGCTTTCCATGTGAGAGTTATGTGATTGGGAGATAGACAAGCATGGATGGCAGCTGTGAAGGGAACATGACATGACCTATATGTATACATACCTTGAACCTCAGTGACCTCGATTTTGGACCACCAGCTACCCAAAATATGGTCCTTCCGGTCAAAACATGTCTCCTAGTAGCTTCGCGATGTCCTTTGCACCTAGTAGCGATGCCAGGAGCCCCTAGTGCCCCAGTAGCGTCCTTGCTAGTAACGATGCCCTTTGCTCCTAGTTTAAACTCATTCTGGCCCTGAGAATCGCCAATCGAATTGAAATGGGTCGACATCGCACAGCAGAGCGCGGACGGACGACGCACCGTGCCGCCTTTGGGCCGGTCCAGCCATCCCGTCCGATGAGACCGCAGACCGCTAGGTCCGATGGGTTGACATCCCAGACCCTCCGATTGACCCCCGAAACCACCCCAGTGACCCAGATATCCAAGATGGATGGGCATAGAAAAAGCAACCCGCATGGGAGAAATCCTGGATTCTTTGAGATGACTGAAAGAACAGCCGGTTGCCCAGAGCAGAATACTTTTTGGAGGACAATAGAAACGGAGAGATAGAATGTGCAAGGTTTGGAAAGGACATGAAAAGCACCGGAAGTGTTCTTATTATATGCAAGAGGTTTGATACTTGTTTGAAAGAGAACGCCTCTTACTTCCAGAGGGGGCTATGCAAAATACACAGAACATTCTTTGGATGTGCAATCATCCGCCAAAGCTATAACTGATTCTAATGGTCAGAGAGCTGTTGATATTGTCCAGCAGTGGAAAATATGTTTTTTTCAAATCCATCGCAGTCTGCCTCCAAAGAAGGACTCACGACGAATGCTGGCCTGGTTGGTAGATTGGATTCAATAACAAGATTCTCAAGATGACCAGAGTCGATCAGGGTAAGGCTGGACTATGTAGTCCTAGGGATCTCCGGACACCCAGCAGATGGTCCATATACATGTAATAGATGACTGTAAAGCTACTAGGGGCTCCTGGCCTTACTACTAGGAACAAGGACGCTACTAGGGGCTCCTGGCCTTACTACTAGGAACAAGAAGCTTTACACATTTACAAAATCCAAGTTTAGCCCAGCCACCTCTAGCCACACCACTGAGACGCCGGAAGTTGCCCAAGACCCTCAACACCATCGGCGTCTTCCTTGAAGCGGGCTTTGGCACCATGTCAGCGGTGGGAATGCAACCGCTGATGTGCTACTTGCACCCCAATGGGCTCTATAGCGTGTTGAACTTTCCCAGTGTGATTTGCCGCAGTGGCGAACATATCACCATGGCCGTCCTGGGCGTCGTGCTGCTGTCCTTCGCCTTGGCTTTCTTGGCCTCATGTCTCGTGGCGAGCTGGAAGATGCCGAGCTGGAGTTTGGGGAATGGACATGCGTTCCCTGGAACCAACATACAAAACGACGGCGTTTAGCCTCGGCGTTTTGTTTGGTGTTCTTTTGTCGGACACCAATCACACAAGGAGGCTACGGTGTAGTCGGGTTTTTCCCGGAGCTTTTTCGTTTGGGGATACTTGGGGTGGGTTACTTGGGGTGGGATACAGCTCACACGGTCCCATACCACCATGTCCTATGGCCGCCCCCCACCGTGAGCCATGGCGAGCCGTGCCAGGTTGGTGCAAAGCTTTCGCTTTCTGACCTCCAAGTTTCGCATGAATGCTTGGTGGTTTGGAGTTCTTCTCCCTTTGCGCAGCTTCCTCTTGAGCTTGGCCGTGGTCGTGGCCACGAACTTGCCTCCAGCACAATCCGCCGCTGGGGCGATTGTCCTCGCACTCTATTCGCCCTTCCAAATCCTCTTGTGGCCGTGGAAAGTGCCCTACATTAACGCAGCAGACCTGTGGCTCAACTTGAACACATAAAATCCCCTGCGGACCCCCTGGACAGACCCTCGACATCCCTAAAACCTTCGGAAAAGCGGACAGTTCTGAACGGGATCGTCGGGTGAAACGTGATGACTTGTACCAGTCCTGCAGTTCAAGGCCCTGCAATCCAATTCGGCCGCGAGCACAACCGGATCCAGGGTTCAATCACGGTACTTTTCGCTTTTTGGATTGAACCGGCGTTTTGGCGATGAGGGAAGCAATTCAGACTGACTTCAGTAGCACCTCGAGGATCCATATCCATATCCGGGAGATTGAGAAAGCTTTCCCAAGGTGCAGGAGATGCGCACGCAGGATGCCCAAACCGCCCCTTTGTGTCTTTTCTCATGGGTCTGTGGTGGGACACACACCTATCATCACCACTCAAGGTTCTGCAAAGCTGGATTCTTCCAAAGGGATTCTTCGGGTACGGAGAGGTGTGGTTGTACTGGCGAGATGCATCCCAGGTGGCTGAATGCCATGCTCCTTCTATTGGTGAACAGCTCAGTTGTGGTCGAAGGCACTACTGCGGACGACTGGAAGGAGTTCGGCACCATCTATTCTGGGATGACACTTGCCTAAATCCTTCTTGTCTGTTGTTAGGCGCTCACTCTGGTCAGATGTTGGTTCACGGTCCCGTTCTGGAGGGTGGGTGTGCTTGGGAGAGCACACACTAGCTCAAAACCCTTAGAAAACACTGTAAATACCGTGCAACATTTCAAAAACTGCTCTGAGAACTAGGCGAAACGCAATTTTTTTGATTTGTTTGTGCCCAGTCTCCATGTCCAATGTCAATCACAACAAATAACAGCTCTTCGTCTGCCCACTATCAATGTGCAACACCAGGGATAAATATTATCAGGTAAATCTCTCTCTGCCCACAATGAATGTAGCATCATGAGCGAATGAAGATATAATACTATACATCTCTAGATTCAATAGCTTTCCTCTGGATCTCTGGGAAAGTAGATTTCCTAGATTTTTGTATTTTCATTGAAGGAAATTATTTGAAAGAAACACTTACATACATACTTATAGCTTTTTTAAAATACCATGACTATTTCCAGAGATCCAGAGGAAAGCTTTTGAAATGAAAGCTTTATATTTTTTCACAGAAGTGATCAGATCTAGAGGGAACCTTTTGAATTAGAAGCTTGTACATAAAGCAGCTTTAATATAGCAATGATTATTCCAAGGGATTACTTTAAACAAATACTGTCTACTCAAAAACATAGTTTTTGTCTTATTCCCAGCACTCCTAGGGCAAAAAAACACTTTAATTTAATTGACATTTAAGTAATGACAAATTTCTACAATGAAATATAATAGGATTTTAATTGAAATCTAATTCAAAATCAATTGCCACAATGATCTTGAAAAGGAATTTAGTCGAAGTTGAATTACACATTCATTTTTCTATAATTAATCTTGAATACATGTTAATTGAAATCTAATATAAAAATCAATTTCCCCAATGGTTTAGAAATTATATAAATGAAACTTAGTTTGTACAAAATCCACAATTAATCTTAAACACTTTTTATAGAAAGCTAATGAGGAATCAACTTCCACCAATAATTCTGAAAGCGTTTTAATAGAAGTCTAATAGCAAAATCAATTGAACTCCAATTTAAAATCAAATTCCACCGTTAAACTTAAATGAAGCAAAAACACTGTGTTTTACAGTGATTTTTGGCTGAAACCTCTCCAAAATTGAGGTTTTGAGCTATTTTTTGATCAATTTTGTGAGATCCAAGCCTATCCCAATTTAGAGGGAATACCAAAAAACCAAAAAAACAAAAACACACCAATGTTTGACACAAAATGCAGCCAACATCCAAAAACCAATAGTGACCCCATTTTGTCTCAAACATTGTTTTTTTTGTTTTTTTTGGTATTCCCTCTAAATTGGGATAGGCTTGGATCTCACAAAATTGCTCAAAAAATAGCTCAAAGCCTCCATTTTGGAGAGGTTTCAGCCAAAAATCACTGTAAAACACAGTGTTTTTGCATCATTTTTGGCATGAAAAACATCTCCCAGGAGCACCCGTTCTGTTCACTTACATGTACAGCAGCATGTTTGTCACATGAATGTATACTGTGGCCATTTGTCTAGCTTCTGTTCAATTCTAAAAGACTTCAGGGATCAGGAAAAGATCGTCCTGCCGAGCTTCAGTCAAGGCAAGGAAGAAACAATGGCATGTTCAGGAGGACAAGTTCCAGAAGATGGGGTTGCACAGCAAGTTATTCAAATGATGCAGCATTTGGTTACGAGACAAAGTCAACTTCAGCAAGCAGTGGCCGAAGCATTCACTCAGCAAGTAACCGTGTCCAGTAACATCGACACAAGTACCAGGGTCGATTTTCGAGGTCGTTCAGAGCCCGAGGGCTTTTCCAAAGCCTGACAATGAGCATGGGTTTATTGAGTTTTCTTGATGCCAGTCTCGATGCTGCAAAGTGCATTCAAGCCGGTGTTCCCTTCTTTTTTCCTGGAGTTCATTGACACTTTCCACCACTTCTGGCGGGTCTTGGTCCTCTTCAGTTGGCTCCATTGGCTCTGGCCTTGCGGGTTGTGATGTCAGGCCTTCTTCTCGCACTCCTCGCAGGACGATTATGTAGTCGCTTGAATCATGACTCATGACCGACGCTGAGGGCCTTGTCGAGTGGAGCTCCAGACTTCAGAGTGTGCTCCTGGCTGAGCATGCAGCTTCTTGGCTTTGGCAGCTTGGGCCTTCTTGCCCGCTCGATGGTGGGCTGTGGGATGCTTGAAGGGTTCTTCCTCTTGCTCGTCATTGTGCCGCATACCGTATGATCATGATCTTCAGCTCCCCTGATCTCGGCCGCATAGCCCTGCCAGGCGAGCGACAGCAGTCTGCTGACATATGCGCTGCTGATTGAAGGCGATCCTCCTCCTTCTTCTTGGTCATGCTTGCATCGCGATCTACTTGCAAACTTGATCCACCAGATGACTCAGCCGGTGCTGAAGTAGCACGGCGTGGTGGGTTCTGGCTTATCAGCTGCTCCTTGCCACTTTTCCTTCCTCTCATACTTGGCCTTGAACTCCTCAAGTTCCAGCTGGCGTGTGATGATGGCATCATTTGCTTGCTTGCCTTGCTCCTCGGCCTCTTGAATGGCCTTTTTCACCTGCGCGGTACACTGCTCACGGAGAGCTCCTTAGTTTTTGAGGCTTTCTGTCAATGCGTGGTTCATCGCACTGATCTCGGTAGTGCTAATGCCAGGCTTTGCGTCTTGGGCATTGGCTTTGGCTGCTGCAGAACCTGTGGCCTTTGACGCAACTGCCTTTTGGCGCTGGTGCGAATCATTCTTGTTCCTTCACGAATTATTCCATGAACCCCATGAGTTTGAATGCCCTTATGTAGCCCTTCTGGTCTCAACGGTTCCCATGTGGGTTCTTTCCATGCGCTTTTGCCTCCATTATTGCCACCTTCCTTTTCCCTTGGCCTGCGCTAAGCTGTCTAGATATGCTTGCTTTTGGGTGGCTGCACTGGCAAGGGCGCCCACGTCGATGGGTGCAGAACACTCTGTAGCTTCTTTCTTTCCTGCTTTCAAAAGGTCAATATAAGCTATGTTCTCGGCTCTGTACACTGTCATCCTGGAGCTCTATAGGTTGCGGTGGTCTTTGAGGTTGCCGAGCACATTTGCTGAAGGCAGCTCCTGGCTATATCGTTATCCTTCCTATCCTCGTGCTTTCTCCTTGCTTACCACTGCTGGGGGTGTCGGAGCTTCCTCGACCGTGCTGAAATCCTCGGAGATTTTCTTGTGGGTTCTGAGGGTCATTCTTGGTGTTCTGAATGTTTTCTCACCCGAAGGGCTACAAACCAAGCTAGGTGCAGTTAATTGAATATGTGATGAGATGCGGACCATGCAAGTTGCGCATGAACTCGCAAGATTGTTTCGGAAGGCGTGCTTATGGCCAACAAGCGTTTCATAACATCAGCGAAGGCCAATGGGGTGTCTCCCTTTGGGATTCTGCGTGCTATGGCTTTGCTTCAGGAGTATGCCAGTTCCTCGGACTTGGTTGAGCACAGAAAAGCCAGTCGCGGATGTGGCACAATGAATGTGGCAATGTGAAGCATGAACTTCCTTCCTGGAAGGAGAACATGAGTTGACCCTGTCGTGAGCATAGACGGTTTGAACCCTGTTGGCGTCCGTTTGTGCAAGATGCGCTAGGAGTGGCGTTAAGGGTAAATTTCCACACCAGCTTTGCTGCCAACACTAAGTCGCTCAAACTTCCCCAGCAGCTTAGCTTGGGAGGCGTGATCTGGTGTTGGGTCACTGACCAGCGCAACATTGTCTATATACAGTCCTATATACATATCACATGATTGATCATGATTGCATATTTCATTGCAGCTGTACTCCCAGTTTTTTGATCAAATGTCGCAGGCTTTAGGTATCAGGCAAGGATGCGCTGCTGAGTTTCAACTTTGGGTAGAATTTCATTTCCGCTCAAAATTGAAAGTTTAAACTCTCCGGTCACACTTCGCCTCCAGTCCCAAATTGGAAGGTTTAAGGTTGCTTCCTCCTTTCTCTGGGTGTCTTGGGGCCCTTTCCTTTCCATTGGACGCTGTATATTGTGATGCGCCAAGGATCCTCTCATTCATTGCCTTGGGTGCCTGCTTCATGATCTTGCGCACCGCCGCGGCGCTCGTGCAGCGGCACCTGCTGAAAAACAGCGGAAACTTGAGCTGGACAGCGGGACTGGGTGGGGCCCACTGGCAACAAGCAAGCCAAGCAAATCTTGAATCACAAAAGACCCCGACACAATCCCAAACTTCTGTCAAAATGCAGTAGTTGGTCTCACCTGAGATGTTTGTCCTCCACGGAAAGGTGAAGATGGAGCTCGAACCCTTGGTTTTTTGCCGGTGATTTGACCGTGTTTGACCTCCAATGAGCCAAACTTGACCCAGACCGTGACATGTGACATGTCCCCCCCAAAATAGTAACAGTACAGACATTGATTGAGACACATTGGGACCACTTCTCCAAAACAAGTCGCCAGGCACTCTACACACCTGTGTAGCATGGCAGTTTTTCTTTTGGGTCGCAGACTGCATGGAATGAACGTTGCAGGTAACGCTTCGCACCACCCTGGCGCCTCAAAAGCGAGTCCCGAGGTGTTCCCATGCCTTGATGCCTTGATCCATTAGACACCTGCCGATCCACAGAGCCGAACCAATTCCTCTCAGACTTTGTTTCTGCCGCTGCTGTGTGTGTAAGACCACCTAGCCGACGTAAGCATCCCCATCGAAACCGAGGCCAGGAATGGATCGACCCAGAATGCAGAGCCATCAGTGGGAAGGCAGCCAAGGCATTGAAGCGCTGTGCGCAGGACCTGCCACTTGGCCAGTGGGGAGCATCAACCAGCTGCTTTCCGAACGAGTCCGGAAAGTGGGAGCTGGGGTTTTGTTGTTTGAGATGTGGGCATTGGAATTCACCTGAAATGATGACCAGATTGATGGAAACATATGGTATGAAAACGCAGTCCCCGCCCCACGCAGAATGCACCATTTTTGCGCAGATCTCTTCAGGGCCATCAAGCTGGACGGGAAGGTTGGAGGGGAAAGGGTTTGGTGAAGGCTGGTCCTTTTAATGTAGAATCTTGATTCATGCCCCCGCCCCAAATGGAATCTGATACCTGTTCATTTGGCAGGCTTAATTAATCAACATTTCTACATAATAGGGATTGGTGACAGAACAAACACAGTAAAATCAGGACGGAAAGCGCAGAACTTGATCGTTTCTTCCCGCTGTTATTTTTTGTTTGTTGCTTGAAGGTTCATGTTCTGACCCTCCAGCCACTGCAAAGTTCACTCAGAATTCACCCCAGCTCCGCCCGGATTGTGAATTCCAACTCAGCTCTCCGGGCGTTCCTCGCACGGCAGCGATGCGTCCTTGTTGGGGGTGCAAATTGCACGGCGTCGTTTGGCGTCAACCGCGGCGTCACGGAGGATGGAGATGGAAGTGGCCACTTTGGAGGGCGAAGTGATGCGCATGAATGCTTCTGACTTGAAGATCATTACTTCGGCCATCACCTTGATTTCCATGGAGATTTGTCCAAGCAGTGAACAGCAGCTCTTCCATACGCGCGTGGCCCTCCAAAGCTTCAATCAACGGCTTACACGGGTGACCAATGTCGATCCGGGTATTGTCCTAAAGATGGCAGAGGCGCCCGGAATTCGCTGAAGGTCGCTGGAATCCTGTGTACGTGACTCTAAATTCTGATAAAATCATGCTAAAGTAGTCTACAGCCTACGGCATGCTCTATTTGTTTGTGTATCATCAGTATTCGCTTGTGAACGAGATAGGGCCCAAAGATAATAGGTAGTATAATTTGAGTGTAGCACTGAATGCATAACGCCGCTCACGACATGTTGCATTGGTGCCATTGGTCGGCATGTGATTGATGTAATTTGGAAGCGGGATTACATGTACGTCTAAACCCTTTGATGATCCTCTTGCCCACACAGCTCAGCGTTCTACTCCAGGACGAGGATGAGGACGAACTTTCAGACCGAAACGTGGGCGCCACGTCTCCGGCACGCGACCAGAGCGACGAGGGCGAGGGCGACCAGGGCGATCTGCAACGGCTCAGCTTCTGAGCGCCGTGGTGTCTCCGGCGCCGCTGAGATGGTGAAGGGCGGAAGAGAGGGTCCAAGCTTTCGAAACATTGAGAAACACATAGTACCAGGGGTCACAAAGGGGTGGTGTTTGGTCCCTAAGTCATTGGGTAATGGGCACCCCTAACCTCCATGGATCGCACCCCTTTGAAACTCCTGGTAGTAGCTCATTCCAAACAGATATCACCTGGAACCAGGGTGATCCGGTGACGTCTGGTGATTGGGCTGTTGCAAACTGGCCCATTTGAGGGACTAATGGTCAGAAATTCGAGAGACCGGGTGAGATAAGAATTCATGAGAAATTATGAAAGATCGACAACCCGTAGGCCAGGCAACAGAGTTGGTTGACACTCCGGGCTTCTCATCTGAGTACTTGCGGGTTTGGCTGATTCAGTGGTTTGACCTCTCCACTTGGAAGAGGCAGCTGCACAGTTGTGCACTCAGACCATGCGCAGACACGTCCAAGACGCGTCCGTTTCCTGTTTCCAACAACACATTATGCAGGCCGGTGCGGGCCATGCCTGTGTTTTCCCTGCTTGCTGGTGCTGAGCCCTTTTCATATCGTCTTCATTGATTCAAGGAAAAAGAACACTTGGCTGATTGATTGCTTGATCCATATATTGATCCTACTGTCCTGATGTTCAATTCTAGTTTGGAAGCTCATCATCCCAGTGCTCCGCCAATCACTATCGTTTCATGGTCGGCGGAGTCCTGAATCTATCGGTCGGCGCAAGGACATGACGCTGGAAGACGTTGTTTTACGGTCAACTATGCCATATTCACTTATATAATCTTATATCTATGATCACGACACTTACTCTTATGTTTTTGTTATATATATTCACTTATATTAGATTTACCATGTAGCACATGTTAAGGATGTTCTTGGACTTTTCATATCGAGTATTCCATGGCGGTTCCTGAGCGCTGGCGGCCGAGTCTGCCCGAGGGTCTGGCCGGCCAAAGACCGGCTGTTCAGACCACAATCGACGAAGAAAAAGTGGGTCGGAACGGTTGCAGTAGAAGCGACCGTTTTTTTTTTTGCCAGCTTCTAGCCTAGAAGGGTTGAAGCGGTGGTTCAAACATGCTAAAACATGTGTTATGCAATTGATGATGATGTACTTTGTTTTCTTTCATTGGTGCAAAGATTCGAGTGATTTCAACTTGGACGTCCTTGGAAGTAGGCCTGGATCTTCAAATAGCATATCACTTTCCAGGTATTTCTATGAAAGCATGCCGCCTAACCACCCAGGTGTGCCCTCAAACAGGTGGAGAAGGGTGAACACACGCCGTTTCGACGCCAAAAGACATATACCAGGGCCCCCTAAAGGGGTGTCCAATTATAGCTCCTTAGAGGTTAAGGGACCATGTCCATTAACCACCCCTTAGGGGTCCCTGGTATACGATTTTCTTTGTTGTTATTTTTCAAAAGAAAGTAAAAGGCAGTGAAGGCAACTGTTTCCCTCAAAAGGCGTTATTTGAATCCATGCATCGTACATTCCGCCCAACCACCAAGGCCGATTTTGCTCGGTCACCGTTGGATGTTTCGATGTGCCGATTTCGCTGGTGACGTTCCACGAGCTGCGTGGCACGAGCGGACACGAGCAGGATGAAACACATCCTGCTCATAAACCTTCACAAAGTTGAACCAGAACTCTGCAGGGATCTTGTGGGGTTTTTGTCGGGACAGAACCTGTCCCACTATCACAAAAAAGCAGAGTTGAAAGAAATGAGACATTCTCACATACTGGTTTGCACCGACTGGAGCTATTGAAAATGCCCTTGAAACAAAGTATATACTATTCCAAGCTACGAAGAATTTGGGCCATGCCAAGCTTGGTACACTTCTAATCTTTGTGCGTTGTTTTCTTCCACTACCAAGGTTTGGTTCACAGCCATGTCTGGTTCATCCCCATTCTGGCAGGTTCTACCCTCGATTTCGAAGGTAGACCCATCGATCAGGTGGTTTCTATCGGGTCAGAGCTACAGTGCAAGTATTCCATACGCAGATGGCTTCCGTGTCATTGGTCCAGTCGTGTCACTGTCATGGTATCGAATCTGAAATCGCCAGGAATAGAACTGCTGAGCTCAACAACGAACGGCTGGGCGAACTGAGGCCGGCATGACTTTGAACATGACTTTGGATGGTTTTGGATCGGTGTAGATTTGGGGGGTATCCTATTACCTGAAAGTGTCTGTAAACAAGAACATATAACTATACTATAGAGAACGGCCTGCAACCGAACCATGATCCTCCACTGTTGCAGGGAATGGGATATACCATTTGACTCAAAGAACTTGTCCAGTTTAGCAGAAATAGAACACCGCCCAGTTTCGCACGCGCACGATCATTTTGGTCGAAGAATCAGGCCCAGGCGATTCGGTCGAGCTCGAAGCAACCCTTTCACGTACGAAGGGACTGTTCTGCAAAGATACCGGGTTACCCGGTCATGTGAAACCACCCTCCAAAAGGAGAACGGCTCTCAAAAGCAACATATTATCAATTATCAACATATCATCCAAGTTCCGCAAAAAGGACATCATTCTTAATTCTTCGTTTCTTTTTCCCCGAAAGATTCAGGACACGTGCCAGGATCAGATTGGCTGCCATTTTGTGCTCACTGCCGAGGGGCCACTAGATTTAGGATGTCTCTCACATGGCTGGGATGGTGGCGCACGCGTCGCACACGTCCCGCGCCACACGGGGGGGTTCTTCGGGATGTTTTTTCTTCACTTCTTCTTGAGCATTTGGCCGGGAAGTGCGATGAATGGGACGGGAAGCGTCAACAGTACCTGCTTTGCAGATGGCATTCCTGCTGCTTTGCTGCTTGGCTCCGGTCCGCGTGGTGTTTGGGACACAGGAGCTCTCGACGTACAGCGAACGTTTGGGTGCATGCACATGCCAATCACATGGCGATACCCCCCAACAACCGCGTACAACCAATAGGTAAATCATGGTATTATCAATGAAGGACATTGGACATCAGTTGTTCAAGTCCCTGCATGCTGGTTTGCTGGTTTGCTTGGGTCGCCTTCACCAAGGCGCCGGAATGTCTCGAATGGGGCTGAGAGCTATCCGCTCGGCCTCTATGCACCTTGGAAGTGAACGTCGATTGCGCGTCCGGGATGTGCACATCCACTCGACGACTCAACTGGTCCGGCCAAAAGAGGCCCCGTTTCCATCGAAAGGCCAAGCAGTTGGTGTGAGAAAGCCAGTTGGGGGGGGGGCGGTACGTAGTTGCAGGAAGGTTCCAGGAAGGCGGAAGCGAGCTTGTCGCTAGCTTGGGGGAAGTTCGGTTTGGTGTACTGATTTAGATGGAAAGGTCTTTTTTGATCGGTTTTGTGAGCCGTCTTTTTCTCCGTCCCAAGCACTCAAGCATAGGTATAGAAGCTACTAAGGAGGCCATCGCAATTGGAGGCCATCGCTAGTAACAACAATTTTTCAGCACGCCTTCAGCATGCCTCTGAGGTGATGGACTGGGCTGCGGGCTATGCTACTTCGGCTGTGGCCCAAATCCTCCTTGAGGACGCTTTGCGCGGAGAGCACCTGACGGCAGGTCGCAGGGTCGCTGCGCGGAGCTTGGGCGGAGCTTGGTCGGAGCTTGGTGTGTGAATTTCTCCTTGGTGTATCTTGTTGGTTTCCCAAGGGTTCTGGTGTGCTGGTGTAAAGCTCTAGAGTCTAGAGGTTTGGCCGTGAAACTTCTCGTAGACGTCTCAATGCTGTCTCAATTTGAGCGGTGCAATCAAGGACCAGGGTATTTCCTCCAAAAAAGCATCACAAGCAACAGACTGTCAACTTGAACAGACCGATGCCATAAAATGGCTGTTTGTCGGCTGCATGTGAATTTCCTTGCCTCCTGGTTTTTGACCTTAGATGGAGAAGGGTGCCATTTTGGCTTCTTTGGTTTGCACCCCTTTGTACTCCCTGATTGATTAAGCCTGATATAGCCTGATTAAGCCTAGCCAGATTAATTACTGTAGGGTTTGGAGGGAGGAAGCTGCAGCCACATACGTTGTTCCCTGCTCAAACCCTAAACACATGCACAACACATTGTTTGGATGTCCAACACATGTTCTTTCCATCACGAGTCTAGGTGTTTTTTCACCTGGTGGATCGCACCGTTTCGCTCTTCGAATCCCTTCAGATCCCGAGCCTCGACACTTTCCGGCGGGGCGAGGAACTCCTCGACTCCCGGGTGACATGTCAGTTCTGATTTTGACCATCTTGCAGAGTGCTGTAGACCTTTCAAACTTTTCAAAGACTACACCAAATTAAAGGACTAAAGGAAACACATTAGCCAAGAGAAACAGACCAAGAGAAACACGATATCCGGTAGAAGACAGCCCTGATCGACAGCCATGCTTTCCGGACCTTGAAACCTTCGTTTCTGCTCGTCGAGCACCGTCTGACGGTTTCGTCTCGCGGCGAAGCGCCCTGGCCACCGTCACTGCGAAGCGGCACCGGTGACAGGAGAAGTTGGGATATGTGGTGCACCGGGGCATTGGAATTAGCACTCCAGAAGCTGGGCCGACAAAATGGGCCTCCAAGCGAGAAGACATGCATGAAAACGAAAACGAAGCGAGAGACGACCTGGGCAGCGATTTCATTGGTGCGCGCGAAGGACGCAGCGTGCGTGCGATGCCCCGGACGTGTGGTCATTGGAGCCTCTCTGACAGCAAGGCACTCTCCGATGACCATCACCATGCATTGTGGACATTTGTGGAACAATCCCCTTTTTGATCCATTTTTCCGCATTCGCAAGCTTCGTCTTCCCAAACAAGGGGGCCGTCTGTGGCCGTCGTTCCATCCACTTCGTCTCACGTGAGTCGGCGCGTAGGAAAAACGCACACGTGCACACGTGCGAGCTCCATAAAGCCCCCCAAGCACCGACCGAAACCCAAGGCAGGGCATTGATGGTGGGCCCTATGTGAAACGACCGGACCGAAACCCTCCAAATAGATCCAAACAGATGGTTTAGTGATATTTAATTAGTGGGGAGAAAACAAACACCATCCAGTCTCAGTATGAGTACTTTTCCATCAGGTTTTGGCCGTACTCGTAGCTTGGCATTGGAACTGCATGGAACTGCAAACACTTCCAGAACGCACCACTCATCGTGCGTGCTCTCAGGATGCCTTCTTCGCTTTGGCAGGGTGCTTGCAGCCGACGAACAGCACTGATCGTGGTTGCGGCAGCGGGCCAACGAGCACCTATTACCATATCAGCCTTGAGGGGTGGACCATAGGACAGGGCATGCTGCCGGTCGTGGGTCGGTCGGTGGTCGGTGGTCGGTGCTCCAGCAATGGCTGGAGAGCCGAAGAACTGAAGCCGAAGCAGGCTGAAGGGGCTGAAGGGGCTGAAGGCGCCTGGTGAAGCTCGGATGGACCAACTTGGACCCATCCGAAAAACCCTTCCCATTTGCCTCGCTCTTCGATCGCTGAACGAATACGTCCTCCCAAAGAAAAGAGGTTTCTTTAGAGGGGGAGGATGGTTCCTATCCGACGTTCTCGGGAGGTTTGGATTGGTCCGTTTCTTCCTGTTTCTTCCCATAGAGCTTTTTGCACAGCTTTGTTAGGAATCTTCCAGTTGAACGTTGCCCACTTATTTTTATTAATCAAATCCATACCAGCACCCTCCAACAGGTCTCCTTTGGTGGCTTTTGTAGACTCAAAAAAGTGTCAGGTGGTGACCTGTTGGAGGGTGCTGGTATGCGAATGCTTTTTGGATTGACCCGAACCGTAACCTGGCCGCTGGGCGCCCAGCCGCAGGATATTCGGAGCTCTGGACCGAGGTCCAACAGAACTTTCCGGACACGGCCCCCAGGCCAGGCGATCGCCGATCGCCTGGCCCGCCCGAACATGCCCGAACGAGTTCGGCTCGGAAAAACCCTCCCATCCAACTGCGGATCATTGCGGATCCATCGGTTTCGTCCATCGGTTTCGTCATGATTCGTCGATGAAAAGAGATGGATTGAACCGCATGACCGGGACCACCCGGGACCACCATCCATCGACGATGATCGTGCGCAATTCGATTGCACCTTTGGAGCCACTCTGGTTTCACAGTGTTTTAAATACGATAAATACGTGCTTGTTGTTTAATAATTACATGATGATATTATAATGCATGTCACGTCACGTCACGCCACGTTTGAATAAACCGTGCGTCGCTGACCGGCACTCAGTGAACAGTCCGTCCGGTCGAACACCACTTCCTGTGCGAAGTATCACTCCGAGGCTGACGGGGACGATGGGCTACAACGGAGAAACCTCCATCTTCATCCCAAAGACAGCAGTGGTCCGGGCTGCCCAGCGGCTGGGCGGGAGTCGTGGTCGTCGCTTACCGCCGCGTTGCCTCAGTGGTGCCTTTTTGGATCAAGCGACGGTGGCGGCCTGACGGGGCGCCTCAGTGAGATCGGCCAATGACTGGGAGATACAGTAGTTCTTTTTTGGGGGGCCGAGCACGCCATGTTTCATCTATTTGGTCATTGTAAGACTGTAGCGCCATGTTTTTCGTTGATGGAGGGGTTTGAAGACAAAGAACACATGGGACTTGACCAGGCAGGAGCTGCTAAACAGCTAAACCCATAGGCTGATTTTGCTGGTTTCCTATAGAGTTTACCATAAGAAAAACCAGCTCAAGATTATCTCTCTCTGTCTCTCTCAATAAGGTCTTGTGTCTTCTCTTCCCGCTTGCAGGCGCGAGCCTACGAGGCAGAGGGGCGATCCATGGATTTCTACCGGGACGCTGGGACTGTTCGGGGCGTCAACAAGTGGGACAGTTCGGGGCAGAAGAGGCGTGGGGTGGGTGGTTTTGGTTCCAGGGAGAAGGTCCTGCAGCAGCAGATCCTCCTTTTCACATCTTTCACTCTGGGGAGACTCTTTTGGAATAGATCCCGGTGTATCATAAAAGGGAAGGGGTAAGGGGTGCCTCTCACGGGTCATGACCCGTGCCAGTGTTTGTGCGTTGTCACGGATGTTTTAGAAAAGCTGATGAAAGCTGGAATCATCTGGAATCTCATTGTCTCATCATAGTTTCCCCACCAGGCTTCGCCGCGCCAGCCGGGCATCGGCCGGTATGAGAAGAGGAGGTTGATGGTTGATGGAAGAGGCAGAGGAAGATGAACAGGAAACTGAACAGGAAGGAGAAAAGAGAAAGAACAAGAGAAATGTAAAAAGCGAGAGACATGGAAAAAGCAAGAAAAATAGCAAAAAGGAAGAGGCTGAGGAAGAGGAACAGGAAGAAGAAGAAGAAGAAGAAGAAGAAGAAGAAGGAAAGAAGAAGAAGAAGAAGGAAAGAAGAAGAAGAAGAAGAAGAAGAAGAAGAAGAAGAAGAAGAAGAAGAAGA
>CAXAMN010022328.1:548992-567001 GCA_963970005.1 Durusdinium trenchii | reverse complement strand
TGAGGAAAAGTGTTGGAAGACCCTTTTTCCAGGGTTGGACACACACACACACATGCGAGCATATGTGTGTTCAAATATGTGTGTTCTGATCCTTGGTCCTACACGCATTTGCGTGCCTTATATGATACTCTCATTTATGCGTGTTCTTGTGCTTGTGTATTTTGTGCACTTGTTTGTGCTGCGTTCTCGAACTTGTTTCTTGCCGCAAGAGAGCTCTCTTCCCCCCAGCTAAGCTTACTGGCGCTTGTTGGGATCCAATCAAGCAACATGTGTGTCTTTTTTCCGATGCTTGGCACATTCACAGGTTTAATCGCAACGTGGCCTCTGCAGACTGCGTACCTTTTCGATCCTGTTGACTTAGGATGGATATTGAAGTGACCACTCTGGAGGGCCAACTGATGCGGATGAATCCGTCTGACCTGAATATCATCACTTCTTCCATCACCTTGATTTCCATGGAGATTTGTCCAAGCAGTGAACAGCAGCTCTTCCATATGCGTGTGGCCCTCCAAAGCTTCAATCAACGGCTTACACGGCTGACAATGCTTCAGAGCGCCCAGGAGAACTCCATCATGTTTCTTTTGATCACACATGTCTCTATGCCCATTTTTGACCATGATACTACCAATGACCTGGGGTACTCCATCACCATGCCCTTTCTCGATGGTGGTCCTTGTTTTTTTGGTTAAAAAACACCACTGACCTGGGACTTGGAACTTTGGTCGCTGCGGTGTGCAGGAATTTTTGCACCACGGAAGTGACGCAGTCGCGAAGGCGGAGAACTTCGAGGAGGATCGTTCGGAAAATGAGGATGGTAGCGTTGGTGACCTGCAGAAAGTCAGTTTCTAATGGAATTGTTTAATTGTAGAACAAATATACATCCGAAAACAAGTTGGTTTCTTTCGTCTCCGGGGTGGTTTGAGGGATCTCACATGGTTTCACTGGAGATATGGGGATCAAATCCAGTGTTTTTTTTTCTAATTGTTTGTTTGATGCCATGTGTTGAATCTCGAATCACCCTTTTTTTAAACATTTGTCCTGCTCTGCTGTTTGCACAAAAGTGCAGTTGAGCTGGAACAATGTTGGCAAGCACAAGCGTCTTAGACGCATGTTTTTCGCTTCCAACAAATTACATTGTCAGAGACAGGGAGAAGTGTTTGTTCGAGGCTCTGTCCACTCTTGTGTGCGTCGGATGACAGGAAAAGAGCGTGTCATGTCAGTGCTCATTTGTTGGTGGGTTGCTTTCTTCCTCCGATTCAACCAGATGGTGCCCCTCCATCAGGGATTTGTATTGATTGATTCTTCCCGATAGAAGGGAATCATTCCAAAGCACAATTGAATTTGAGTGTGGCCAAAAATCATTGAAACACACATTGAAACACACATCGATTGAAATTCGATACCATTGTTGAACTGTTTGTTTTGGGCCTTTGGGCGGGCCTGGCCCGCCAACCCTTTGCTTGTCTGAAAACAGTGGCCACAGCACCATGATGCGCTGTTCAATGCGCTCCAACACTTCAACCGATTGGAGACGCTCCGCTCCACTGTTTGCGAGTCGCTGCGCTCGTTGCGATAGGGTGAGAACACCGCGTCGACGTTTGAGTCGGAGCAGCTGGAGGTGTCGCATAAGTATACAGGACATGCCTTGCAGCCCCTTTTTTCCCTATAGAAAACAAATCCTTGCTACATATATAAAATGCTATCCTTTGCTGCCACCAAAGAGTGCACTGAAGCCACAGCTAGTCCTTTGCTTTCACTACGATGCACTGAAGCCATAGCCATATTCACATTCATCATCTATTATACGGCGTATTTCACTAATACATGGATATGAAACAACCTCTTTGGGCTAAGCCATCAATTCTGAGATGGCCCTCAAGGTCCAGCCTATCTAAAGCTAAGCCTATATCTCTATCTTCCGTCCAATGTCAGACGCCCATCCGCCATCAGGCGGGTTGCCGAGAGTCGCGGCTTGCCTGGCGCGAGCGCCAAACGCCCGCCCGCTCGACTCGCGTCGAAAAAGCACCGACCTCCGTTCACCTCCGTCGACCGTCACCGGAGCGCAGCGTTTTGTCCGGTGCGGAATCGATTTGGGATGAGAGGTCGCGGAATCGATGTTATAGTGGTCACCAAATAGAGAGGATGGCACGGGGAAACCCAATACCTTTTGAGTGGGGATCCACATTTCTATCTATTTGGGGGTCTTTGTATGAACTTTTTTGATTGTTGGCCTTGCCAGTTGCATGATGTTTGAAAGAAGCTTTTGACATCATTGGACCATGTCACTGGTCATGTTTTGCTGCATACAGCTCAAGAACCTGTGAAGAGATGTCCGCAAAACCGCCAGAAATCCACAGGTTTTGAGCCATGTTCGCTTTGAAGTGTGGGTGTGGATTGTATTTTTGAGCCATGGCCAGGTATCTCATGTCCATGTTGGGCAGAGGATCCTTAATTGCACAACTCAAACCCCAAAAATGCTGGATCAGTTTTGCACATATCTCGCCAGACTGCTTAAGGCCCCCCCCAAACCCTAGTGCTCCCTTCCTAACCTCTCCCCTCCCCTCTTCCAGAGTTTCTCCGCATCATCTTCCGACGTACCAGTGCCAGGACGGGCTCAAGGGCAGTCGTAGACTCTATAGACTCTAGACTCTAGACCACTTGGCCCCGTCCCCGGTCGACCGTTACAATGCAGCGCCTGTGGTGTCTCATCTTGGGGACCTCCCTTTGGACAGCTCTCTCGCCTCTCAGCACCAGCTTTCGGAGCCGCGAAGGGTGGGGGGACGCGGCTCGCGTCGGGGCGTCCCGGACCGTCCCGGACGTCGGGGCGTCTGGGATGTGGAGTCCAAGCGTCCGGGACGTGAGATGAGCTGAGCAAATGATCGTCACAAATGATCGTCTTTGGAGGGTTTGATGCAGACCCTGTGTTGGTGTTAAACTGATATCCCTTGGTCTTGACATTCAACATGGGAACTTGATGGGCAGGGTTCCCTTCATCTAGAGTGGGAGCATGCAAGGGTTGCCGTGTTTTTTTGGGCCGCCTTTCGAAAACGTCGGGTGTGGTTTGTTGCTCTCATGGTGAAGACCATGATCGGCACATATGGGCACCCTCAACAAGATCTCGAACAGATCTCGATCGAAACATGGCTCCCACCACAAGATCCACTTCTACAGTCACTTCTACAGTCCACCATTGAGCTTCTCAAAAGTTGTAGATGTGAAGACAAAATCCAATACCCGAAAAGAGGAATGGCAACATGTCAAAAACTGTGTACGCAAACACCTCAAGCAAATCATAAAAGACACCAACTCATGTATAAGAGTTTTTATGTGTTTTTGTATATTATCAGAGAAGGCGTTCGGTTTCCAGAATTCAAGGACCGTTCGTCTTCTTTTTCCAACCAACAGACAGCGCCAAAAGACAGGGATGAAGCAACCGCCACTTACCTTCAGGAAGGACAAACATTGGACCAATGAAACCCAGTTCAGCAAACGGACAGGATTCAAGATCTCAGGCATTTATTCGATAATGGATTCAGTTCAATGTCACTGATCGACCAGTCTGAGGCTTGATGTGACGCCTGTGCAGAAAGTCATCCAGATGATTGTAGACATGAAGGAGAAAGGTCAGAAGGCCTTGGAGGAGGAGCAGAGCACCATGTGACTGTGTATGATTTCAACCAACGGTGCCTGCGAGGTGGTGAACCAGATTGAATTCTCCGTCACCGTTGCTGCCGATTCTGTCAAAGACGTTTGAACAGGGTGCTTGCGGCTGGAAAAGGAAAATACAGTAGATGATTGTGTCCAAGAGTTGCTATTGAACTGCAGAAGTTGATGACATTCACTGAATCCCATTGGCATGGCTTGCCTTCATTAGCATCTATGAGAAGCAATATAAATTCAGCATTTCTTTGCATAAAAACCGACTTCCGGCTCCCGTCACCGTCAACTGACCGAAACAGAGAACGCCGAGATCCAAACAGCCCGTTCATCAGCCTTCGTTAAAACAGTCGCGTTCCGAGTCGAACGCCCTCCTCACCAGGAGGAGGTGCAATATGCCAAATTCAAGGAGTTCTGTGATGCAACACTCACGGAAAAGGGGAAGTCCATCACTGAAGCAGCAGACAAGATCGAGCATCTCGCAGAAGATGTGGGTGAGCACGGCGAGATGTGTGTGGTCACTGTGGGATGTCAGAATTGACCTTTTTCAGGCAGTCCCTATGAAAGGGAGATGAAAGAACACCTGTTGCTGCATGTCAACCGCCTCAAGATTGGAATCTTTCAGAATGGATGTAGAGGTCTAAGCTCTAAACACCATGAAACCACGCTGCGTGTCACCGGGGGTCTTCTTCTACCGGTCATCCCGACCGACCGCAGATGGGCATGCACCGACCCCTTCGACCGACCCTGGGGGGGTCCGCCGCCGAAACTGTCCCATGTGCCACTCGACGTTTCAGCAAAGTCCGATCAGGTTCCCAACAAACGGCCGAAAGGTTTATAGAATTGGATTCCATCAGTTCACCTTTTTGGGGCTCTCCTCCACTGATCCAGATGCCGAATGGCTTGATCCAGCCACGACTAGGGTGGGTGGTGGATCCATGGCGAGTGATCCACAGCCGAACCCATAGTCGCCTGGTGGCCTATAATGCCTAATATGGTTTTGCCCCACTATGAATGAAAAGAGAATAGAATACATTAGAGGACACCGCATTATGTTTTACATGTTAATATTGTTTTAATGCATATTT
Organism: Durusdinium trenchii; assembly: GCA_963970005.1. Taxonomy (NCBI): domain Eukaryota; class Dinophyceae; order Suessiales; family Symbiodiniaceae; genus Durusdinium; species Durusdinium trenchii. The sequence continues at coordinate 562,256 of CAXAMN010022328.1, read as the reverse complement.
CCTTGAGTCCACCTTTTTCGGGATCAGTGCCATTGCCAAAACTGATGCCCAGTTGAGCACAACAAGATCCGACCAAACAAGCCTCGTACCGCCCTTCTCAGCAACAAAGGTCGATGAATACATTGAATACAGAACGTCAAAACACCCTTTTTGGAACTTCAAGAAGTTCAAAGGTGAAACGAAAAACATTAAAACCAAGTTTATGACACAAATTGAGTCAGAGTTCAAAAGCTGAAGTGTCGAACACGATGCAGTAGACGGCTCGGTGAACGCTTGCTGAACGCTCGGGTTGCGCGGTCAGGCTTCTGACCGCGGATATGGAAGCGGCCGGTAGCGATGCCACACGCCTGGAGACGGAGCTGGCGCAGCATCAGGCGATGTTTCTGAAAACATCGCAGAAAACACTCTGGCACCAGAATAAGTGAAATGGATGCATTTGTTGAGTCTACAGACTGCTTTGAATGTGGATCTTGGCGCCTTTCTTTCAACCGCTGGGCGATTGGGAGGGGAGAATCGGCGCTCCACGCTTCCCCCCTGGACCACGCGAACAGGTCGACCTGGAAACGCAGTCGGGCGAGCTGCTGAGATGAGACGAGCCGTCACGGCGACGACCGGGGTCACGGGCGGCGCAAGGGGGCACGAAGGAGAGTCGACATACTGGGCCCTGTTTTGATGGATCAATTCCTAGGGCGCTGGGGATCCGGAAGTAGCTTCGGTTTGGTGATCCGGAAGTAGCTTCGTCATGTAGTACCTTCTGAGGGTGCATGTCGTACCTGAGAAAGTATTTGGACCATTAGGGAATGTAGATCACCAAAGGAAGTGGACTTCGAGGACGTGTTTCTATGGATCAAGTCTGCTTGGGGAGAGTTTTGAAGGGTTTGTCAAAGTAAGGTGTCCTTTTTGGAAGGTCTCAGGGCCGTCCTGGACAAGGGTAGATGTTGCATGATGTTGCATTGACATGGGAGACTCTTCCATGTCTCCATGTGAACTAAGGGGCTGAACCGTTCTCCACATCGAAGCAGCATAAAGACTCATAAAGCACCCCAAATCTGGGAGCAGAAGGAGCATTCATGGTGTGACCCAAGTAGTAAGATCATGAGATATTCCATCAGAATATCAATCATATATCAAGATGAATACCCATGATATATCGTGATGTTTCTTTCTGTTTCTATTTTTTTCCGGCTCCCTTGTTCCACTGCTTTTGGCTTTTCTAGATCCTCTCGGTTTCTCTGAACCACCGCACCTTGTGGCACCGGTCAGCTCTGCTTGGCCGCTTTGGGCCTCTTGGCTAAGGCTGGCCAACGCCACCGGCATTCGGGAGAAAGCGCGTGCCAACTTCCTGGCGACTCTCAAGGTCCCGAGACATCCGCACGGGTTGACGTGCCAAGTGAACATGGTCGTTCGGAAAAGAAGGCCAGGCATGGCCAGGCCACGTGCCGTCCCAAAACGACGAGACTGTTGGGAGTTGGGAAGCCCCTATATGGCAGGCGCGTCAGATGCCAGGACTACACGGAGTCCATCAACGCCATTGGAAGCGCGTTGAAGGTCCTCAAGGAGACCGCTGCAGGGCCCTCGTTGGTGCAGCTCAATGAGGCGAGGATGGCATTCCATGCGGCTTTTGGGCAGCCGTCCTACATGCTCGGGACAAACGAAGCACTTGGGAGATGGTACGCTTGAAGTGGTTTCCCTCACTGAATTGGTAACTACTACTGCAAAGGGGCACCACCAGAGATCGAGTTTCGGCATGTTTCGGCCTTAGTTTTGTTTGTCAGATCGTGAAGTAGACTTTGTGGTGTTGCTTTTTTGTCCTCTTGACGCTTGGTTCACCTGTTTTTCACCGAGTGGTTTTCGTGGTAACCCACGGTGGTGTGTTCGGTGGTGTTTTGGCAGCTGATCGGATTTTGCACCCCAAATCCTTGCTGACAGTTACGAAAAGAGACGACTCACCTTGAGACTTAGGTTAACTCATCCCGGAGAGCGGTTTTGGGACTTATTTACTCCCCATAATCACTACTCCGATTGACTGGAGCTTGCTGCCCTTTTTGGGGATTTGGATGTGTCAGGCATGTGGGCGTTTGCTCAGGTAAGTCCATTCAAGTCATTTTACAGCAATTATAAGTCGGTAATTGCATGTTTGCACAGCCCAGACCGAGAATCATTGGAGGAAGAGCGAGTTTGCCCCGGAACACTGGAAGGTGAAGAAGATGCTACCGCTGGATGCCATCAAGAGCATTGATGAGTACTTGGCGCTTTCTGAGAAGAAGCCAAGTCTGCTCATGAAAACCACAGCCCAGGCTCTGGCGCTGCACATAGCATGTAATGTTGTACTAGTTGCTGTGTGCCATTGATGCAAGCAAATTGCATTTTCGGTCAACATCCCAAACTTCTCAAAGCCTCCCACCCCAAAAAAGGTCCCAATACTAATATTCAATATACAAATACTATATTGTCCATTTGGTGCCCCTCTCCTTCTCCTCACCTCCTCACCTCACCCCACCCTCTCCTTTTTATTACCCATCGGTGCGACCGATCCTCCGGTTCCAGGCGCACCGCTCGGAGCCCGAGATGTACGAGTTCCAATCGGGCGGCGTGGTGAGTCTGCTGGAGAACTTGGATGAGAAGTTCGTGGCTGAGCGCTCCACGCTCGAGAAGGAGGAGTTGGCCACTCATCCACCAGAAATGGTCTTCTTTGTGTGGAAGCGTGTGTGGAATCTTTTTGGAATTTAGAACTTTTTTCAAGTACTTCGTGGAATCTGCACTGCAACTAAGTCGTTTCTAGGATTTGGGTTTCTTTCCAGGAGTCCTATAAAACTCTAGAGATTCTTTGAACCTGAGCTTCGAATGATTCTCCTGAAGTTCAACAGGGCTAACGGTCAGTTCACGGACCGCGTGGGCTGCATGGTGGTTTGTGGTGGTGTTGTTTTGGATTCACACTCAAACTGTGATTGTTTCCCCTCGTGTTTGGTCGAGGAGATGTAAATATTCCCATGTTTATCGAATCATCTTAGCATGAACAACATTGAAACACCATTGAGTGAAACGATGATAGACTAAAGACTAAGTGTACGATGCCTGTGAGGATTCAGAATAGTCATAACAGCTTCAACCCCAAAAAATATCTTATAGGTACGTCCACCAGCATCTATATACTACCTATGTCAAGCCATTGTGGGGGGGAGAGCCGATGATGTCGTGGACCATCGTTACGTGGAGTCAGGTCGACCGGTGAGGACCGAGTCGGGTCGGACCCTGAGACCGGTTGGTCCAAGCCGTGGTCAGGACCCGCGGGGACAGGACTAAAGGGGAAAGCCCCCGGTTCGGTTGATATTCGGTGAACAGGCTAAAGGTAAACACCTGTTTAAAACGATCCTTCATGATTTGACACGAAGGGAGTTCCCAGAAAGGATTCGATACATACATCAGGAATTAGCCAAAACAAGCTCCGCATTGCGTGAGACGATGGGAACCCTGAAAAAAACGATACCATGACCACACCACACATAATGAGTTTTGATCGTCGCACGTAATTAACCTTCTATCAAAAGAAGGTTGGCTTTGAGCTCACTTTCAATAACAAGAGACCAACTGACCAGAACTTGAGAGCTGCAACCTTTTTTGCTGACCCCCAACCAGAACAGCACGACAGAACAGGTTCTTCTTCCGCATCGAGTTCGATCTCGACCCCCGAGCGAGGCCAAAAAACACGCCCATGAGAAGCTGGCGGCGAGCTTGGAAGCCGCCATCGCCCAGTCCAAAAAGGAGATCGAGTCCAAGTCGCAGTTCAGGGCCAAGCGTTTGCAAACGAAGGCATCTGTGGCTTGGAGGAAGAAGCTACGTGCCGTAGATGTTTTGGGGATTGGAAGGGTTGTGGCGGCCAAACCATGTATCATGTTTCTTGCGACCGTCTCCAATTGGCTGGCGATCGCCCATAGTCATCATGTCCGAATCCATGCAGCAGACATGTTCAAATGCTCATCGTGGAAGGAATCACATGAAAGACCTGGCACCAGCAACGGAGGACACCATGACGCCTCCAGGTGTGATGCATCTCGAAGATGGCCTGGGAAACCCCACCGTGGACTCAACAGGAGCCAACTGGCCAGAGGTCCATGTAATGCATGCATACTAGTAAGGTGCCTTGTTACCAGTAATTATATAGCTTCTTGTTACTACTAGTAATGGCCTCCAACCTAATAGCGATGGCCTCCAACCTACTAGCTTCTTGTTACTAGTAGCAACATGTACAGTAGTTTCAGAGGTTTGATGGCACTGGCACCCCAAGAGGTCTTTGAGATGGGGGTCCATATAGATCACCTAATGCGCACACGAGGCTTAAGTAACCTCCATAAATTAATCAAGCTATATAATATCTTAAATGTTCTTCTTTTGGTCAGCATCCATCGGCCCACAAAATCTCTAAAAACTGTAGCAAAGTTCTTTCATTTTCCCCTTATTAAACTCTATCAACATCTACAGGCCTCATGGTTCACACAGAATCTTATCAGGTCATCACCTTTATTAAGGGGATGTGGTCTCCTTGAAGTTGGGAGTGATTATTCCGGTGTTGCCATTAACTTGGGGATTGTGCCATCTGAAACCACTATACATGTAACCATTATGTCAGCATAATTAGCTGTATCCATGCGGTTACAAAGCCCCAGAGGTGTCTATTTGCAGCTTGCGCAACCGCGGCATGGGCGGGCTCTCTGGCCTAGGCAGAGGGAGATTTGGCAGAGACCACCACGGAGAAGGCGTCAGATGAGAAGTACGCCAAGGATCTCAAGGCTGAGATTGTCATATCGGGATGGGGAAGAACAAGCTATGACTCAGCTATGACCTGCACCCGCCAAGACAACCTACAAGAACATCAGGTATGACATGATCCTACAAGATAACCTACCCTTTACAGACTCGTTAGTGGAAAATGAGCAGGGGGGTCTCAACCTCCAAAGTGAGTTGTATTTCACTTGTACCCATGCTCAAAGGTGCTTTGCTGGTCCAGATGTTGCCAGTGATGTCGGCAATGATCCGTAATGATCCTGTTTTGCTGCGATTTTGGAGGAAATGACAGAACAGTAAACTGGATCCCACCACGAACTCTTTATGTAATATATTGCTTCTATAGAAACACACCACACTTTCGACCACCACCTTTACGGGGGTCGCAAAGGGGGGCTTCCTTCCAATCGTTCGGCATGAACGCCTATGGACGTGATGCATCGGCGTCATCCGCATGCGGCCCGGATGACCGGGGAAAACCCCACCGGGTTCTGGAGGAGCGAAGAGAACCCCGGGTCCCCGTCGAGCAGTGAAGCACCAAACCGGTCCAAAGGCCACCTGTGAGAAGAAGTCCGCCGCCTTCGCCGAACGGAAAGCCCTGCGGACTGAAGAGATTGAGGCGCTCGTAGAGCACCTCGCGGAGCCGAAAAAACCGCTTTTCGCGCTCGGAAAGGGGCACCATGTGCCCGGTGCCCACGCGCTCGAAAACGGTCCTGGGGTGAGCAGAAGGGGGTGAAGGGGCCAAACTGGGCGGGTGGTGGTCCAGTGATTTCTTTTGGATGGACCGGGCGGCGCAGCCCCGAAAACCAGAGAGGGGGAGGAGGAAATGGAGGGAATGTGCCAATATAATGGTCTTTAGGGGACCTGAAAGGGAACTTTCTTTACTTCAGCCGGTCAAAATATAGTCTTTGGACTTCTAGGGTATATTTGATTATATTTGCTGCTAAAAGCGTCCTCATCCTTTGGAAATCCATGAAGTCTTCATGATGTGTAATGCCGGTAACGCTGTAGTTACACGATGGAAACACCCACTGACTACGGTATATAATCTCACATGACCCTCAAGAATCACTGTTACATCATACATTGTACCCATTGACTGCCACAATACAAGTTGTAACATGTTGACTATCCCCAAACACGATCTTGATGCATACCCCCGTCGTCGTCATACATTGTACATCACATCAGTCCAACCTTCCTTAGACCAGTTACCAGGTCGCGGGCCCCCGCTGTCAGGCTTTGGGCAAGGCGCAGGAGATCCTCGCGGGGGGCGCAGTGGCCGGCCACGCCAAGACGCTTGGCCAGAGGGAAGGAAGTCCCAGCGCTAAAATGGTTGCTTCCCTGTGGGTGCATCCTTTCATTGGGGGATTTGATTTGAAATATGGTCATGGTTGGTTGCGAGATGTGACAATAACATACAGAAGCTACTTGGTAGAGCTATAGTAGGGGATGCTTGTCAGCAGGATCCACTGGCCTAAAAACCATTGAGAGCACCCAAAAGAGACACCTGAAGCTTGTCAATCATCAAATTCCGGTAGATGGGAGATAGAGTAGTTGGATAACAGCGGAGGGAGAGAGGGAGGGAGGGAGAGGGAGGGAGGGAGGGAGACGCAGGGAGGGAGGGAGAGAGAGAGAGAGAGATTGAGAGAGAGAGAGAGAGGGGAACACCAAGAAACAGGGTTCGGTGGCTACCAATGATTTCATGCCTTCTTTCAGCCGACATTGATGGTGAGAATTACACTTGCCGGTAAGAAGGGTGACATGCAATCCATCATACATGCGAGGATGGCATATGGCTAAAGTCAAAGCCCTTCAAGACATATGCCTGGAGCTGTTTTGGGGGCGTTCCACGTGGGCAGTGCTGGATGTTCCACGTGTTCAGCTGCTCAAAAAGGGTCTGACCGTCACTCACAGGAGTGGATGATGCTTACTTAGGGGGTCCACCCAGAGGGTTTTTCGGCTTGGAGGCTTGACATCTCTTGCTGTGCGCTTTTAGCAGTCAATTGCTAAGAGCCTGTGATTCGTCCACGTCATTGAGTGCGGTTAGGTGTCTAAACCAGGGAAAAAAGAGGATGATTCAAGTAGTAGTTCTATTTGATCTTTCACTAACCCCCCCAAACAAGTTTCACACCACCCACCAACCCCCTCATGTGCCAGAAACCCTGATGAGATCACAGTCTCTCACCTCCGCTCTCAGGAAGCATCTCCCATCTCTCCTGGGAACTTCCCTGGCGTTCCTCCGTTCGGAGTCGCCCACGCAGCTGCGTGTGGCCAAGTTCTTGCAGGCGACCGATCGACCGAATGCAACTCTTCGGTGGCCGGTTGCCTGTGATCGTCTTGGAGTAGGTCCAGGTTTGGTAAGTACCCTCATCACTCCTAACTCGTGGGGTAACTTGTAGGGGTCGGGATATGGTCGGGATATGGACAAAAGCCACAGCTGCACTGGTTTGGTGATTTCGTGGCATTTCGTGGTGTTCAAAAATTCATTTCAGAAAGTGTTCAGGTTTGGAGGTTTTGGTCTTGGGGTCACAGTTGGGCTTTGCAACCGTGGGGTCCGTTTGCCCAGTGTGACAGTGCCCCGTAATGAGAAAAAGACCCACTGGTGAGGTCGCCGCTGGCGATCCTGAAGCCACCCATTGGTCGCCCGTGTTTCACCTGAGGGAATCCCAGGGAGCCAGTTCTATACCAAGATATACCGATAGGTTGAGTTGGATCCGAGTTGTTCTTTTTCTTTGGATCCTCGCTGGCTGGTAGAAAGTGGATGGGTGATGCTGGGTGTCGATTCAGAGATTCAAAGATTGTCCTCGCAGGTCCGAGGAGACAAACCAAGTCCTTTAGATTCATTGGGCAGTGAATCGCTATAGCTGTTTATGGTTGGTGTCGCTGTTTTGGTGTTTTTTTTTGTGTTTTGGTGTCGCAGAACGTTACACAACCAATACAACTAACGATACAACTCTGTTGAGAACCTTCAAATCTAAATCTATCCAGTTCTGGTCATTTATAACGGAAGAAATTCATTTGGCCTGCAACTAACTGAACTATAAAACTTGAAGGCAAACACATCCCAAACACATCCCAACCGCGAGCCGCCAGGCACGAGCCACTGCACTTAACAGCAGGGTGCTCAGCGCCATGGCGGCGCGTGCCGGTGCCGATCCCATGTCCAAGGCGTGACCGGCATGTCGCGGGGCGTTCCTCGAAAAGGATCGATGGGCGGCTTCGGAACTTAAGGGATCGGGAAGAAGGTGCCGACTACGCCCAAACAGAGTTGATCGGATCGTTGATGATCCGAGGGTTGAGGTCTAGGAGGGGGATCCTCGTATGGCCGTGGGTTCTGGAGAAAAAATAGGTATACAACCTCAAAAAGGGGCCCAGCTTGGCCCCCTGGGCCCTGATCTCGGGTGTTCATGTACATTGTTTGGGGATCTTTTGGGCAGGGGGCAAGTATTGTGCAGGAAGCAACTTGAGTCCCACAGTTCAACGATAGTCTACCACAGTCACAGTATACCTGCATATTACCTGCGCAGGTGAAGACAGAGGATTCCGGCTCAGGGGATGCTTCCCCACCTCAAAGTTTGGAGGAGTGACCACCCCCCTTCGCCAGAGTCCTTCCGTTTGGGAAGGGGACGTCATGGAACATACTCCGATTATGGAGACATGAAGTGGATACCCAAACGAATCGGATCTCCTGAAGCAGCTTAGCTGCTTCCAGGTCGTATACGGAGTTGCTTTGATGAAGCCAGGTCCAGGTCGTCTCACCTGATCCATCACCTGGAAATACCATCTAAGTTTACCAAATGGCCTCCTCAACGCAAATGCAGGTGAGATCTATTGTTGGTTATAACTTACATATAACCTAATAATCCATCTATGACCTCATTCTTGCTAGATATGACAGGAGAATTCTGCTAAGAAGTCTCTCCAACCGTCTACGGACCGGTCAGGTCGACCCTTTTTCTGGTCGCCCCGTTGGTCGCCCCCGCTGAACCCGAACGCCCCGGTCGCTTCACGGCACCAGGTGAAGGCGATGATTGAGCAGCTGCTGGTGAAGATGGAAGAACAGGCCCTGCACTGGTCCTTCACCTCTTTTTCGTGAGACGGGCGGGCCGTCGTTTGTGACCTTTGTGTCGTGTGCCCGTGCCTTCTTCTTTCAGAGAGGGCTTTGGAAAAAAGGCCTTGTGATGGATACGCGTGGAAGGCCTTTAGGGTAGGCTGAGTAGGGATATTCTTCGCTTCGCCCACGAGGGAAGCAGTTCTTTTTTTGGTAGGAGGCCCATGTAGGGTCCCAATTCTTAAGCCACCTGTTTCGTCGGGGGATGGATCAAGGCTCACTGGTGCGGGGTGTCTCTCATTGAATGTTCAGCTAGCCGAAGCCCGAGTGACTTTGTGCCCGAGGCCAACCAAGAAGCGACCAAGAAGGCTTGGAAACAGAGTGAAGAGAAGCAAGGGAGCCATCAACGGCCGCCATGGGAGCCATCAACTGTCCGAGAACACCACAACCAGCCACCACAAACAGCCTGCACAGTTCAATGAGACGCGTTCATTAAGATAGATCATGATATGTCACTTTGTCTCATGCCTCACTCTGTCGCAGTTCTCCCTGCTGGTGCTCTCCACGTCTCGAAACGGCACGCGACTCGACTAGGGCTGGTGCGATGCGGAGCTTAAGGAGAATAAAGCCATCCGAGAGGAGAAAGCAGAGCCTGCTCCGCAGTTCATGAGGTCTCGTGTTCTTAAAAGACGTCAATGACCACCCTCCAGTTCTTGCGGCGTCCACGGCCACCCGATCCCGGATTTGATCTCCCAGATCGGAGGCACTGCCTTGGCCGGCCAAGGCAATTTGTTGGGGTCTTTTGTGGTACCTGAAATGGCATGCCTTGAAACCCTTCAGCAACAGAAACACATAATTAGTTGTTTCTTGTATGTAGGGCCTCACCAGGGCAATGCGCACCACCTATGCTACAGTGGACATATGTTGTTTCACATGTTTGGGACAGCACAATTTGGAGGTCTATAGTGTATATTGTGTGTTGAACATCAGCTTTCCGACCACAGACTACATCAAAAGGTCAGTATAAGCGTTATAGACTTGTTAAGCATCAAGCATTTTTGGCCTGTGCCGTAGACGATTTGCTTCTTTTGACTTTCCCTTCTTCAAATGAGGTCAACTGATTCCATCTTCAAAGCACGAAGGCAGTGCATTCCTAACAGTCCTAACAGACCTAACAGTCCTGAGTCCTAACAGTTCAATCAGTCCTAAAGCACATCCTAACAGTTCAATGACCCTGGCCGCCCTGCGTTCCACATCTTCCGTCCTCGCGGGCGGAGAAGGTACCGAATGGTCCGGCGAGGGACGTCGAGCGGCAAGGCCTATTGAAGGCATAAGAGGCGCCTGTTTATTTAGAGGCCTACAGGGTGTTAGATACCCATGGTATCCCAGTTTGGAATCGCTGGTAACCCAGGATCCAAGCAAGGATGACAGGGTGTTAGATACCCAGTCCGTTCTACTTGGATGATCACAACGAGGAACGGTGAAGAACGGATGGGATGGCCTTGACACGCTTCCGTCCGGGAATGTCCCGGGACCGATCGGATCAGAAGGTCCGGACCTCGTTCACTGAGGATGTGGCCGAGGGTTTGCAGTCCGAGATCGACGAGGTCACTGCCAGCATCACCAAGCTGGGCCACTGGTCCAGAAGCCGATCTCCGATCTGGCAGGAGTTGGACGAGGGGGTGCGGGGAACATGCTTCTTGGAGTCACCTCTGATCAATTGTGTTTAGTTTATTTTGTTACAGCAGAGTCAGATATGATTTGATCCAAGGACACCAAATTCAAAGTTGAATCGAGGTTCACTACATCTCGCATTCCAAGACGTGACTCGATGTGACTACAGATTTGCTAAACTGTTGAGTACAACTCTTTGACAGTTTAAACAATTCTAAATATGTATAGCGCAATAGATAGAATGGAAGTCACTGTCACTGCCCCGGTCCTTTGTCAAAGGGCAGTTTTCCCACCAAACGGCGAAACCCGCCCTGTTCCGGTTGAAACCGGTCGCTCCGGTCTTTCGTGTGTCCTCCCGAGATCGGCCGTGTCTCCGTCTTCCGCCCGAGGGGAAGAGTTGGCGACGTTGCAGAAAGAGCTCACTTCGCTGGAGCGAAGACCCGGGTCGGTCGAAAACCACTATGTAAAGCAATTTTTGCAATCATTCCCAGATCACTTTCAAATCAAAAAACAATGAAATCAAGGGTTCTCAACTTTTGCCTGGCAAACAAAGTCTTAAATGTAGACGGTTTATGTGGGATGGCCATGGATGGCCGGTTTTTGATGTTTGAGTGGATGCTTTAGTTATGGAACTTGGTGTTCATTCCAGAGCCTGAAGTGGAGGTTGAAGAATGGAAGACATTACGGACGGCGTTGCTTTGCATGAGCAAGGAACTACCTTGCAGCTGGACTTGTGTCTTATTTATCGTTCCACCAAAAAAACATGTTTTCCGAACCCCATGAATTTCAATTTCATTCAAATTCCCTCCAACAAACATGGACGTGGAAAACCTATGAACGACTATACCTGTTTGTAGACATGGTCTTTCCAAGGGGCCAGGCCGTCCACTTCCATTTTTTTTTTGCTGAGAACACTCCAGAGAAGAGAAGAGACCCGAACCCTGCTGAAGGCCCACGTTGCCGTTCCTCCTTCCTCCTTCCGCTGCCGGTGTTTTTTCTTCATGGTGCGTCAGGAGAGCGCCATGAGTGAAGCCACGGCCATCCGAGAGAAGGAGAAGGCCAAGAATGAGGGCACCTTGAAGGATGCGCAGCTCGGCATGTCTGGGCATTTTTCATTGAGCAAGAACCTGAGCACGAGAACCTGAAGCCACGTCTTTGGATTTTTGGTCTCCTTCCGCTTCTGGGCGTCAATGCCTAGTTCGAAAGGCCCCTGTGCACAAGCATTACCGATTGATTGGTGATTTTGTGTAATACCTTTATCAGCCATGAGTTTGGCTATATTTTCTACATGCACGGCGTCCAAACGACTACTGGTACAAACGGACTCATGCTCGCCTTAATTGGTCGCCACCTGGGCGGACCGTTCCAGACATCATGCTCGCCACAGCCAGCGGTCGCCGACGCCCGGCGACCGCCCTGAGGAAGGAAGCACAGGCGGCGGTAGCTCAGGCCACCAATGTCCTTAAGGACCGATCGGTTTGGGTCAAAGCACGTCGGTCACGGGTCAGGGCTCGCAGGGCTGCCAGGTGCCCATTGAAGCCGCGAAGCTCCTTGGGAAGTTGAAAAGGTTGGAGGAAGGGTAATTTGGAGAAGTTAACTATATCGAACGAAGCATAATGCGCATAATGTAATATACCGTACCTAATTATTTGAACTGTTTATATATATCTCTATTTTTGCAAACTATGGGGAGGCATCTTGAATTTGCTCTGCTCGATGTCGTCCAAGGAGCACTTGAGACTCCAGCTAAGAAATCATGTCTCCCTGCCAACATCCTCCATATTTGCTACCACAACATCCTAGAGATGAATCCTAGGTCCTATAGTGATTGTGCCTCCGCTGGCGCAGGACTTCTATGCCAAGGCAGGAGAAGCCACCTCCCTCCTCCAAGCTCCAGAGGCCGATGTTCTCGCCGTGAACTGCGGGAGTCGTTGAGGGGAGGAGGTGTTGTTTTTGGTGTATTTCTTCCATGCACAGTTCGTGCGAGGATGATTTGGTCATCACGAAAGCTAGCTGTAGCTAGCTGGAGTCTGTCTTGCTTTAGCAAGGAGGGTGGGAGCTGAGGACCTGAGTGCTACTACGCGATATATCAGGACTAGAACCCCCCCCCCTCGCGGGGTTCAGCTCCGCCCTTCTCCTCTCCTCCTCGGTACCTGCTGCTGCTGCTTGGTCGCTGCTGCTGCTGCTGCTGGCATCTTATCTGCGCCTGGCTCTTGGCTGGTTGCTGCTGCTTGCTGCTTGCATGCTTGGTGCTGCTGGATGCTCTTGGCTGCTTGCTGGTTCTGGTTGCTGCTGCTTGCTGCTTGCATGGCTGCCTGCTGCTTGTTGTCTGCTCCGTTTTGCTGCTGTTGCTGTTTGGGGTTGTTGGCTGCTGTTGGTGCTAAAGAAAGCCAATTCGTTAGAATCGAGAGTAGTTGCATTCCCTCTGAGTCGTGAAACGATGCTAAGTTCATTATATCCTTAAGAAGCTTGTACAGGCATGTACCCACCCCACAACCCAAGAGTACAAATCAGAATGCACTATCCGCTATCCATGCAGATCAAAAGATGATACTTACTTCACACATGAATGACAGAACCCAGTAAGATGTTTGAACGGGCTGTTTGCTTCACTCATGGTAGTCCGCGTTCCATGTTCGAGCGACAGGGAGCATGCACAAGCGTTGCGACGGAGTCTTCGGTCGCTGACACATGTTCGCATACAACCCCTAGATGTCAATCATGCACACCGCTGCTGGCTGCATCGTCAGCATT
>CAXAMN010022328.1:511713-540234 GCA_963970005.1 Durusdinium trenchii | reverse complement strand
TTGCCCAAATTCAGCCTTGAATTTACTAAATGAGACCTTGACTTTGCTCAAATTCAGCCTTGAGTTCCTCCAATTCAGCCTTGAATTTACCAAAATCAGACCTCGATTTCGCCCAAAATCAAAATCAGACACCAACTTTACCAAAATCAGACCCTCAGTTTAGAATAATGCGAATTCTTCTGCAGTCGGGACTTGAGTTTGCGGGATAGTTTTGGCATATTTTCTTGTAGCCATGCACCAAAGGCACCAAGTGCGTGTCAAGCCATGGATGGTGCTGGTCGCTTCTTTCAGTTTGATGAAGTTGATGGGAGCCTTGTGCCACCACCGCAGGTTGGCGATGGAAATGCAGTTTCAAGACACGGCTGCGTTTATTATTCTGTTATAAAGACATATTTAACATTGGGTGTGTCTTGAATGCATTCATGCAAAGTGAGTAATTTGTTTCTGTTTCATCCGCAGGTGGCATCAGCGAGACGGTGGGACATCATTGAGCATCTTCAATTTACTGGGTGTAGCATTGAAACTTTGCTGTTTGGTACCTTTTTTCTATTTGGTCAGACAGACAGACAAAGGCAGTTTTGCATATTTTTGATATTATATATTGTATCTTTTTTATTCCTCAATCTTTGCCCTTGAGGTGAAAAAGGATTTGCGCCCACGCTTGACCCAATCCAGAGCTTGGGACATAAAGGTCTGGCAAGTCATACTGTCTGCTTCGGGTCTTGTTGTAGCGACAATACAGGCAGTGCGGGCAGTCAGGGACTCAATGCGGACATTCAAAGCTTCCTCCGAGGGCAAAATAAGAGCAGCACTGGCAAAGGCTATGAAGCCTTTTGAACCCAGAAGACGGCAAGACGAGGTCATCCAAAGGTCAGTGATGGAAACCATCAAAAACCGCATCAAGAGCTGGCGAGAACATGCGACCATCATCGGTGGTCGCTACCAATCAGGCAAGTCGGTGGCAGTAGAAGAAGCCTTGCGAGGAGTGCGAGGTGTTGTGGAATTCACCATCGAAAATGCCGATTGGAAGAAGACGATGTACGAGCAAGAGAGGCTGGATGACATAGGACAGTTCAAAGAGGTGATGCGCCGAGCGCGCGAGAAACTCAAGGACTTTCCGGACAACGTCACCAAGTATCCCATTCTCCTCCTCGACATCCCTCGCGCAACCACTGAAGGACTGAGTGGACATTTTTTTAAAAAAATTGTTGAGACTGTCATGCATTTTGCCCGAGTCATTTTGTTCCGTTTTTTTTTGGGGCGAGGCATCCAGCAAGTCTCTTCGACTGCAAAGGATATGGCGACGGACAAAAAGCGCTGTGAAACACATGCTCTCCAGCTTAAAGACTACGTCCAAATGGTTCAAACAGAAACCGTTTTTTGAAATTTAGTTGTGTCTATTTATGTTTTTTATCCTTTGTCTCAGGTGATTGTATCAGCTTCTTCGGCGGCAGTGGCGCTGGCTCTTGATGCTGGTGGAATTGAAAGGCAGGAAGACATTTGGGTTGGCGACTTGACCGAGCAGGAAGCGAAGGAGCTTTTGGCACTGCATGGGCAATTGGAAAGACTTCGTGGATGCTTGCGTTTCAGCTCAATTCAACAACATGTTTGGTGTTGATTGAGATTTTTTTGGTGTTTCCAAGTTTTTTTTTGGTAGGGGCGAGGACTTTGACCAGAGTTCATTTCAGGTGGCTTGCGGATGGGCGACTTGGTGACGGTGTGTGAGAAATTGGAGTGCCTAGCTTGAGCAGATGAAGTTTTACTCTTTCAGTGTTTGAACCTCTCAGGGTATTTTTTGTGTTCTTAAAGCCAAGGAAGGGATTATCATTGGATGACATGAAGCAAGAGTATGAGCGAGTTGCTACTCAGGAAGTTGTCGGCTTCATGGAACTGCAAGCGCATCCCAAGCTTACGGGGCGCGAGGTGTTGCAAGAGCTCCTCAAAGTTTATCCTGAAGGCATGTCAGAGGTTTTCAACAGCATTCGCATCCTCCCGAAGAAGCTTGCCGCACTAATTCGCAATGAGAACTGTCAAGCAGTGTATTTTCACCCTATCAAGAAACGCTTCTTTTTTGCTTCCAAATTGCACAAGGAAGCCGCTGAAGCTCAACTGGCAAATCCATGAGCATTTTTTGAGAAAATAGATGGAACACTTCAGCTTTTTTGCTGTCTTGCTAGTCTTGCTTGTGCTGTTCTTAGTCCAGCCCCTTAAACAAAACGCATCATAGTTTCAATTGCGTTAGATGGTATACTTTTGAAACCCCTTTAAATATTGCAAATAAATGTTGTCAGCATTGTTTGACACTCCCCGTTTTGCTGAACAGTTCAAGCAATTTCATATTAATATTAGATATATTATTATGAAATTTTTGGTAAAACATTCAAAATCCATTCATTGTTTTCACCCTTGCATATTCCATAGTAATCTAGTGTTTTCTGAACTGGTGATTTAATCTTACCAGTTGAAACTAGTTTGAAGTATTGTTTTTGTCTCTCTTCAAACCTGCCGGATGGTCTGCCTACTCCTTTCTTCTCAAAAATATCACCCAGTTTTTCTTTTGCTCTTCCTTATCTTCAACTGTTGTAGGCATTTTGATGTTCTCATTCAACTCATTGATTTTAGAAAACATAGCATTTTGCACAATGTATATCTGCTTTACCTTCTCAAAAATTTGACTTAAAAGGTTGTAATCAATTTCATCTACTGGCTTGGGTACCATATAGGATATATAATAACCTAGAAATTTTTAATAGTTAAATAATTAGATTATTAGATATCTATTTTTCAATAATTAATCCATAGTATCTATTTTCTTACTACTACTGTTCCTAGGAGTGTTGATTACATCACTTATCATTCTATTTGTGCTTTCTGTCTTTTGGTCTTCTGGTGTAATTTGCCTATTCCATGAGAAGCTGATACTGTGGTCTTCACTTTCTAATGTAATGTCTCCATTCTCATCTCTATTGACACTTACAGTCTTATCATTTTACCGATTTTGAAGCTACATGGATTGCATTTACATTTTATGCCCTTAGGGTCTATTTCAATTTCATTTCTCAATTGTAATTTTCCACTGCATAAGGGACAATCAAAGGTTATGAACTTGCTAGTCAATTTCCTATCTTCATCTAATGTTACAGTTGTTGGTTCATCATCTGATAACTCAAAATCTTCTGGCACTGGTTTTTTCTTAAACTTTCATCCTCACGGCGTAGCCCTGAGGATGACGCCTTGCCAGAGGCGAGGGCGAGCTTTGCGACCTCCGTTCATCGTCACAGTTTCTTCTTGGTTTCATATGAATATACTTAGATTGGTTTTACACCTAATTATACTTTAAGCCTGCTCGATGCAAAACACATTCTGAAATCAGAGGGAGATGAAACTGAATTCAGTTAGAGTTTTTTATTCAGTAAAAACTCTAACTCTATAGAACTTTCCGAATGACGGTGTCATTTGGAAAGTTGAATTCCGTTTTTTGGTGATTTTCCACTGTAAATCTTGGCGAACAACAAACTAATTACTTCTTTTGAGGATTGAATGCATCTTCATTTTCCTGTAAAAGTGCCATTCAATACTACACATTAGATTTTATTATCTAAATAGTTATAATGAATAAAGTTTAATTCCTTATGTAAAGCCTGCTAAAATGAAAGAGTATGAATTCAAACAATCTAAGTATGATGTAGCACCAAGAATTCCCTTCTCACAAATTGTTGTAGGTCCCTCAGGTTCCGGAAAGACTATCCTTCTTCAATCTATGATTTTAGATTTGTATAGGGATTGTTTCAGTCGCATCTTCATCTTTTCAAGTTCAATCAATGTTGATAGTGTATGGTTGCCAGTAAAAGATTACATAGAGAAAAAATTAAAGATAGACACAAGACATATTTTGATGACTTCAACCCAGAAGACCTAGAATACATACTAGACTTACAACATAAAATCACTAAATACCAAAAGACCACGATTCCAACCAATTGTTTTCAGTATTAATCATTGTAGATGATTTTGTTGATGACACCCGTTTTTTCTAGACATAACTCTTTACTAAATGCACTATACATAAGAGGGATACATTTTGGTTGCAATGTCATCTCTTCTACACAAAATTTTCATGGATTATCAACAATCATCGGGGTAAATTCAAGACAACTATTCTTTTTCAAAATGAGACACTATAAAGAAATTCAGACAATGATAGAAGAATTGTCAGCACTATTGGTTAAGAAAAACCTTTTAATGGATGACAAAAATAGTCATAATGCCAAAAAAACTTTAGTAGAAATCTATGAAAAAGCAACAGACGAAAAATATAGTTTCTTATTTGCTAATTTAATGGAAAGTGATATAAATAATGTGTTTAGAATTAGACTTGATAAGAAAATATTAGTAGATTTTGATTAACAAGGGGTTCAAGAACACCTCAACGAAAATTATTTTGGTTGGAGTGTTTTTATAGTATATGTTTGAAAAAACAGGTCTGGATGATGCAAGTTATGCCGGTTTTCTTTTTTGCATTTTTTGCATCATCGACCCTCCTTTGTAAGAACAAAATGACTGCTAAATTTCGGACCCATTTTAGACACCAAATTTCATTAATAGAAAAGTTTTTTTATATTATCAGTTCAAAAAAAGACATTTTGCATAAATCTACCTTTGGAATAGCATATAACATTTTTGTTTGCTTTTCTTTTTCTAACTTTTCTATACGATTTACTACTTCTTTAATTGCTTGTAATTGTAATTTATCTATCTTTGACATACCCAATTCATTTTCATCATTTTTCTTTTTTTCTATAACATTATTTTCATTCTGTTTGCTTTGACTACTACACATCTTATATTATTAGATATCAATATTTTTCAGTTTTACTTTTTGCTTTTGCTTTTGCCTTAGGCTTTTCTAACTCTTGAATTTTTGCTTCTAACTTATCAACTCTTTCTAATGTCTCTTGAAGACTTTTCCACAAAATGGTATTCATCTCAATGTAGTTCAATCTTGTTGTCTTTATTGACTATTCCCTCAAGTTCTTCTGGTAAAACTTCTTCTACATCATTATCAATGAAACCGATATGTTTTTTGGTGTCGTTGCCGTGTTTCTCCGGTTCTTTGTATTTGTAAGATTCCAGTTTATTATTTTTAACAATGTCAGAACAATTATGTTCAACATCTTCAATCTCTGTTTTGATTTTCTTATCAGGACCATTGATTAAACCTTAATCTCTACATCAACAAGAAACTTAAAAGTAGAAACATCATAATCATAATACATATATGTAGTGCCATTGTATATATATTCCATATCTGCAGTAGTAGCTCTCGCAACAATATTATTAACAAAATTATCATCAGTATAAACACTAACACCACCACCCGTTTGAAAAGACATATTTTGTTTAACATTAATCTTTGTTGATGTTATATTCATCTTTTCAACTGCATTCGCATAAAGCCTCATAGTGTTAGACAGTGAAGCATACAAACTCAAATCATTAGATATATTATTTGAAATGGTGGATGTAAAAATTCCCTTCGTAGAATTCATAGAAAGGTCTTGACTAACAGCAATGTCTGTTGAATTAAACTTCATATATTCACTTCCGTTTGATTGAAATACAACATCATTATTTTTGTTAGAGTTGTATGTATTACTTCTTATGGGTTGTGTAAATGTTGCGAATGTCTCTTGCATTTCAATAACACTTTCAGTTGCTCCACATCCTAATCTCATTATTGCTGTTTTTGTTGTCTCTTGGTTCCATAACCTAACAACATTCAATGTAGCGTCGCTATCTTCATACATTAGCATTTGTCCTTCTCCACCCGATAATTCTATTCCTTTTTGAGCTACTATTCTCCCCGCTGATTGGTCTAACCTTAAAAACTCAGCCCCATTGACATAAAACACCATATCGTTAATATTTACTATTGTATCAAAACTTTCGCATTTGAATTTTCTTTTTGATAAGACTTCGCTATTGTCAATGGTCAGAATTCTTTGAGCGTCGCTTAAAACATTACCTACAAAAAATGATAAGCGGAATTAGCAGAAGGTGCTTCAAACCTTGTAATAGTATCAACCGTTGAAACAGTTTCAGTTATTTTGTTTTTGCTCCATTTCAACGATGTATTATATGGTAATGATAAAGGTTTTGCTACATCTACCTCTTCATTAACATAATCAAATTTCATATACTCTACTCTTCCATTACCTGCAGAATTAGAACCTTCAAAAACTGTATCATTTCCATTGGTTTTATTCCAGTATAGACTGAAGAAGGTTCAACGGACTTTGCTGGGCCTGTTTCATATATATCCTAACTTATACTGATACTCTTCGTTTTGTTCCTCCCTGCAAAAAAGCGTCCCTCCGCTCTGCAGCTGCAACTGCCGCAGTCCTGCGACATGTTCAACCTGCAGTCCTGCTGCAGTCCTGCAGTCCTGGCAGGTTGTGACCTCGAAAAGAGCGACTTCGAGGCCGTCTTCCAAGACTTGTACGACGAAGTCTTCACCGGAGAGGACTCGGTGACGGTCGGTGGCGATGACGGCTCGCACGGTCGGATGCGACCCCGGCAGGACTGGCCGGGGAGGGAACACATCGCAGCTGTGATGCCTGGGTTTGACAAAGCCACCTTACCTGAAGTAGGGGACCAGAGGGTTCGAAGGTGAATGTGTTTACATTGCTGTATTTGGTTTGACCCGGTAGGGTGGCCAGATTGGGACCATAGATGCAGGGAGTGTAGGGACAGGAATCAGGAGTTTCTGAAGATCATCACCATCACTCCAGTGAGAGTTGTTTGCTTTGTGTTGGTAATTGTGTTGAATGTGCTACACCATGCTTTATCTGGTATGGGTTATTCCACATGACCAAGTCGGATTTTGTAGAGAAATCTATGGGGTCTACAGTCCAAGTATGGTAAAGGCGTCACCAACTTTGCAGCAGCATCCAGGTTATAGTCACTTCGATAGCCTGATGATAGCAGTATATATGAATGTATATGAGGCATGCCCAATGTTTCCCCTTTGCAATTAAATAATCTATATAGTACATAGCAAATTTCGTAAACACTGCTCAAGCTGTTTCAATGCGCAGCCCTTCAGACAACCCACAGACAAGCCCCCTCCTTTCGCCCTGGAGACCGTTCCCCACGTCTCGTGTCCATCTCGGGGCGTCCACCGTGCGCACACGTAGGAGGCATGGGAGTTGTTTCCGCACACGGAATCCTCCTTGGCGGGGGGGCTTGGCCGGATCAAGTGCGAAGAACATGCAGTGGATTTGTCGTCCTCACCGGAAGATCGAGTCTCAGAAGTGGAGATCTTCAGATCTTTGGGCGGAGTCACGCAAACATCGACTTGCTGTAACATGCTGCAACCAAATTCCATTTGAGATGATAGATCCTTGGGCTCTCGATGGCAGGGGTCCGGGCCCGAACAACCCTATGTGTTGCTCCGGGCCCGGATTCTTAGGGTAGACTATATTCATACCAGGAGTCACAAGGGGTGGTTAATGGACACCCCTTAACCTTTTTCGGGGCTATGAATAGAAGCCCAAGTCCGGGTGTCCTGGTAAAGAGTCTTCCTTTTGGTCATCGAACGGCCTGCCTTGGACCGCGTCGATCACATCGACCGCGGTCGCGCGACCGCGACCGCGGTCGGGAACCGCGGCAGCAGCGGCACCGCGGCGCAGGTGGAGTTGCGACAGTGGTGCGATCGAAGCGCCTGCCGCCTCGGGGTCTTGTCCAACATGGATGACCGGCCCTTTGGATGACCGGCCAGTTGGGCCCTTTTGGGGGGTGCGGGGATGGTTTCTGCTTTTGTAATGATCAAAGAGAGGTATTACTGAGGATTCCACAAGCTATAGCTGAGATGTAGCTGGTTGTGTCAGGATGAAATCTGGTGAATCGAGAGGTGATGGGTCCCTTAGGTTGCGAAGAGCTCTTGCTACAGCTCCTTTGTGCTAAAAGTGCTCCAGATTCCAATCAAGCCCAAAAAGCTCAACATGGTTTGGGTAGGGTCTCAACCACTCAGAAACAACCTTAAACCCGAGCTAATATGTGAATCGACATGGATCCATGGCCTCGCAAGGTTGACGGTGATTCTTGATCGCCTCGGAATTCTACAAAAGTTCGACTTCGTTCTCACCTCCTATGAAGCTGGCGTTGAAGCTGGGCGGAGACGGTGAATCGCCGAGACAGCGAGTGCATGCGTGCATGCTGGCTTCAACAAAGACAGGAGTCCTGGGATGCACCATGGCACCCATGCTGGTCATTAACATAGATCCTGAACACCCCTTTGTCTCCAAATGGACGGTTTGGAACGTGGTTCAGGAAGGTGAAGTGCTCCATATTTTAGGTGGTTGGTACTGTAACCATGTTTTGTGCAGGACTTCTTTTGTGCAGCACTTTCTTTAGAATGCTCAGTTTCAACCGTCGGTTTGGACCGTTTTGGAACTTTCCGCGACGTTTGGCATGATTCGGATGTGTTACGCCCTGTTGTGCAGTATGCATGAGTTATGGCAGAAGTGCCCGTTGCTTTCGATTTGAAGTTTGCTTTGGTCATACTCTCCGGCGGAATGACGCAAGGGTTGAAGTTTGTTTGTTTGTTTGTTTGTTGGTTGGTTTGTGTGTGTTTCTGTTTGAGCACATCACTGCTTTGGCGCTTGGTCCTGAGTGGAGCATGTGATATATGTATACAACCATCATCACCCGAAAAGGCAGCCCAGCCTTTTCACGCAGCACGCGCGCGTCGTGTATCGAGCGTATCGCTTGCACGCCACGAGCACCGTTTTTTTTTCCTTTTTATTCTATTAATAGGAATGCCGGTGGAGCGGCGTACCGGCTCGTTCACATCCGAAGCATTGATCAGTCGTTCGAGCTCTTTGACTCAGTTTGACTCCCAATTCAGGGCCGAGTCAAAACGGCTCGACGCAGTGCGGTATAACCAGTGTGGACATGGACGTTGGGCCACTTCTGTCGGTCAACGCAGGTGGACTGGACAAGCAAGCCAAATGGGCACAAGAAAATCACAGAGCCGAAGCAAATATCAGACATGGGCACAATCATGCACAAGCTCAAAATGTGCCCGATCTGTCATGTTTGCATGTTTGTAGATGAAGTCTTCAGAGTAAAACGGCGTCACGCATGCAACTGAGACCAGGGAGTCAGCCAAAGATCGTTAAACGTGCGTCCTTCACGACCCCAACTTGTTGTTCTACGCATACGCACTTGGAGATGGAAAGGCTCAGACGCTGGAGCTTCACCGTAACGACGCTAGCCGTAACGCCGCTGCTTCCAAGAGATGATGTTAGTCGCGCATGCATTCCCGGGACACTTCCGATGCGTTCGTGGAAGAATGAAACGCTTGGAGCGAAAGGCTTGACCTGGTATTTTGGTGTCATCCTATATTTGAATTTGGACAACGCAGAAACGTTTGTGAGTGGAAGCTGGAAAAAAAAGCTCGACAACTAACTATAGACATTGCGTCACCACAGTACTTCTGGACCTCTGGAGGCAGCTGTTGGAAAAAGATTGCCATGTTCTTTGCTGGAATGCCGCATGTTGTCACCTTAAAGGTTTTCTGGGAACATAATATATCGATCGGCAGTTCGACAAATGTTGAGCTCCTAAAACGAACACGCATTCCCCCAAACGTGCGCAATGTTGAACTTCATCCACAACGGGCGCAACAACGTCGTACACATTGTTGTGAGCCAAAGCAGCTTTGCTTTACACAAGCGCCGTTTTGCACGTCTATGTTCCACATCTATAGTCATAGCATGTCATAGCTAGCCTAGTTCTTGGTTTGTTCATTCGTGGATGATCCTGAGTTGGTGTTTGTCACAGTTTGGTTCGGCCATGCTGGGTTTCCAGCCGTGACTGGTCTATATAGGTTTCTCTACTGGCAAACCTGTGACCCAACTGCGAATCCGATCATGTTTCCCTCGCTACGATTTTTTTTGTTGGAAAAGACCTATTTCATGTCTCAGAATGTTTACAGGCTACCTAGTGAGACTAGGACGTCGTTCAATGCCATTCAAGAAAACTTGAAAGCTCAGGAAAAACCGTCCAAAGAAATCTTCGACCAGGTGGGAAAACCGGAAGTAGAACGTTGGCGAACGAAGGTGGACACAGAGAAACGGTAGCCAGGAAGATGATGTTCCTCGGATGTTTACCATGTTTTGATTTCTATCATGTTCGGTTGGTTTCTGTTGAATTGGCGGGGAATTGCCTTCTTGTGATGTCTTTTCCAAGAGAGCTCGGTTGATTCTCTTCGGTTTCCCGACGGACGGATCTACCTTTGATCCGCAGGGTTCGGACCCACGGATCGGGGTGGCCGCTTGATGAGTTTACCTAATCATATACATGTATACCAATGTCAATCATATTCATTATTCGTGCCAGTTATACCTAATCCAATGGTCAATCAAATCATGGAAACTGGCCCCGCTTTTCGCAGGCATCGTGACACCGTGTCTTCATGGAGAACAGCGAGAGAACAAACAAAAAAAACATAAATCAAGGTCATTGTGAGTAGGAATCCCTTGGAGAGCATATTCGAAACACAAATCACAGTAAGATTCCCAGTCGATGGTCCTGTATATATGTTCTGTTTGCCAGTTTAATGCTCTGGACATCTCTGGACACATGACACATCGTCGATATCCGTGCCCAAAGCACGACGCCAGGCCAAAGTGCTGGCGGGAGTCGACGGCCAAAGTCTTTGTCTCCATTGCGGAGATTCCGAAAAGGTGTGAAACGGGGTCACTCGCCGGGTGGCGTAAACTTGGACCCCGTTCGCCTCACCCCTGCAGGCGAACGGGGTGGAAAGATTGTTCTTTTTTTGGTGAAAACACGCCTCTAAGAAAACACCACTTCTTGTGTGACCACTTCTTGTGTCTTCACTGAAAGAAACCAGCCCCTTTCTGATTGAAACCCTTTTGTTTGAAACACGGGGCTGGTTTCTTTCGGTGGTAGTGACCACGTTTGTGTCTTGAGATGGGCGACCACAGATACCAAGGCGAACGTAACTTGGTGGATGTTGCAGGTTCGGCCGTTACTCTTTTAATCTCTTAGAGAGGATGTCACCGCCCTCCATTTGACAGATACCAAGGTATGGTTGGACATGCATGACTATTAATTTGGAAGACGTCAGATTCTCACCAGTTGACATGGCAAGACGGGAGAACTCCCCAAAGACGGCACCAAACTTAAGAACTTTGCCCATCGATCGCTCTCACTCGTCTCAACGATTGAAATGTATGAACGAATCGACGCCCCATAGGGCTTTCTGGGACTGCCATGGCTTTTGAGCAACCACTTTTATTTATATAGGCTTGGCTTTACTAGTCTACGGCATGCTTTGCTCTATTGGCTTGTCTACCACCAGGTAATCGCTTGTGAACGAGATAGGGCCCCCCACATAAACGAGATACTGTGGCTTGATGACACTAAAGTAGTCTGAACGAGATAGTAAGTAGTCTGAACGCGATACTGTGACATGACCTCCTACTTAAGTAGTCTAAACGAGATAGGGTCCCCCCAATCATAGATAGTGTCGACTTGAGCCGAACCATCACGCCCCCCCCCCGCAGTCCCCCACCCCAACTGATCGGCCAAGCAGCGCCGTCGCACGGAGGGTCTTCGCTTCGCACGCGACCGAAACCCACGGCCAGCGCGACCTCCTCGGTGCCCTCCGAAGCGGCTGGGCGGCCGCGCTGCTGAAGACGGCAGAGCCGTCGCCGGAAGTTGCCGGGGGTCTCATATATGGGGGTCTCATGGGATGGGTTGAAGGTTGTTCAGAAGATGGGTCCATCCACAAAATGGACTAAGCACCACATATGGATTCTCAGGGAGGTCCAGGTATTTTTGGATGGATAGTTTTCGATGTGGATGAGAACTGTAGTCAGCAAGGTCCAGTTGATGTGCAGCGAGTTGGATGCGTTTGGAAGTGGAAAGCCTTGGACGTTGAACCAATTGACATGTCTAAGAATCTTGAAGTGCCTCTGCTGCCACAGATGCTTTGCTTTTGACCCGCGGCAAATTCCCCGGTAAGCCTAAGCTACCCAGGAAGATGCGTTTCACTTGGTGCCACGCACCCACAACCAGCCACAACCAACGGATTGCTGAATCCATCATCCACAGTGAGACGAGTGGGGCGCAGCACAATGAGGCATAACCCGCGGTCAACATGGGGTTACTGTATAGTTACTTAGACTTTGTTGCTTTGTACATGAACACATCGTGCTTCTTTTTTTTCCGAAAATTGTTGTGTTTTGATTACAAACCATTTTAAGAAGAACATGTCTCAACATGAGCATGGCCGTCCAATCCACAGTTGTTTTCAGTACGTACACCAAAGCCTTGTTTGTATGCACACCTCAGTGTGTCGTGGTCGACAGCAGAGGTCCGGCTAGAACTTCCGGCACGGGGCCCTGGTCCCGCCAAACCCGTTGGGGGTCGTGGGAATGACAGGTGGGGAGACCAGTGAAACTGTGCAAGAAAAGTCAATCGTGTTCGTAGCCTTGTGGATCCACATACCTTCTGAGGTACGGTGATTGGAGACTATTTATGTCTTGGAGGTCATACCTTCTGAGAAGGTATGTGGATCCATAGGGTATATCAAGAGAATCCCTATTACTCTTTACAGTAGATACTCGCATCTACTGCCCCCACTTGGATTTGTCCTTCACTACCCACCCAGCGGCCCCAGAGGGGCGGAAGATATGCTCCACTTTAAAGATGCGCAACAAGGAGATCTGTGATGATCAGTGTCTCCATGTGTGTTATCCACCATGCTGTTTTTTGGAGGATCCATGTCGGACAAGTCTTCACTTCACCAGACACTCCGCCATCGCCAACGGCCTGGTGCCATCGCCATCTTCAGCTCCGGGCTTTGTGCCAGGAATTCGAAGCGGCAATGGCTTGGAAGATTCCTGATCTCAGCCATTTGCCCCGCCTCGGTGCCCAGGGAACACTAAACGATCTGAAGATTTTTGAGCTACTTAAAGAGCTTAAAGGGTCCAGGATTAGGTCGATAAGGGGATTTTGAAAGTTACAAGGGTTGTAGACTATAGTCCTATAGTGTTTGTGCATGTTTGTGCTTCTTGCGGGCTTCGACACCGGATTCGGGATTGACTATGAATTTTCACCTGCGATAGGATGGCTTGTGCATTGATCTTTGATTCTTTGTTCTTTTTTCTTATATTATAGATAATCAAACGACCCGAAGTCGCTTGATCTGATCCAGGTCACTCACGTCTTTCGCGCCCCGGGCCTCACCGCTGCGCCTCGACTCCGCACCGACCCGAGGTTTACTCGCCGGACGCGACCGATCCCAAGCGCTCTGCGACGGAGAAAAAATCGACGGCTGCGTCGGCCGCCGCGTCGGCCCGGCACACGGTGCCCGGCTTCGCCCGGCTTCGGGCGGTCGTAGGTCACGTCCGGGTCGAAAACGACTTGAAAAGAGCTGGGGGGGTTGCGGATCTATGGATGATATATGATGGCAGTGAAACACTGCGCCCCAACACCAAGCAACTCGCCCACTGGAACCTCGCCCCAACCCTAAACCTGCACAAGCCTCGCACGAGACCGTCTCTGCCTCGCACCTCCCATTGCCTCCGCAGCCACCGCCGCTCCGGGCCAAACTGCCCGCGACAGCCCCCGCAATGCAGTTCCGATGGCTCCTGCTGGTGGCCCCCGTGCTTGGGCGGGCAGCCCCAGGAGGTGTTTGAGTATGTTGACTTTGAGATACCTACCAGCAGGTCCTTACAGATCCTGAAGATCCTCAGAACAGCCATACACATCCACAAACCATGGTGACATATATGTGACCATGGTGGGGTGGGTTGTCACATCTCGTGATGACTTGTTTGGAAAGAGTTATCCAGTTACCCTGATTGACTGTAGACTTATAGTTTCCTTTATAAACTTTGAATGATTTACATCACTCAAGAGGCACCCCACAATGCGCAAGGTCCGACTTTCACTGCCTTAAGTTGGATGAATGACCTGCTTCGGGGTATAGGAATCCAACCATTTTGGGGATGGCTCCACCCCTCAGGTCGTAACCTGCGCCACAGGTCATATGTGACTCCTGTGCAGAAGGTCATCGACATGATGGAGAAGATGAAGGAGAAAGGTGCGGCACCGGAGAACAGATTGGAATTCTAGGGAGCCCCTAGGACTCGGGACCCTTACTGCAAGGAAACATGATGACTACATGACGACTAGATGGACGACCAGCCTGGATGACCAGATGACCCATTGGTGTGCGTTGCTTGGGGTTGTTCCATACTCACACACGCACACACGTTACCATGTTGTTTCATTGATGCTCAACCTTGCGTGTTCGACTGAAATCCGTACCCATCCGATCCTTTGTTGATTGCCCCTGCAAGTCAAGCCATCGGCCGATTCACCGTTGAATGTTTGCATTGGTTCGAACCGCCGTGGGTTCCGCTTGCTGAGAGTTTGCTGCACCCCTGTGTACGATGCTTCTCGGGTTTAGCAAGGCGGTATACCCACAAACATGATGGATTTGTAGGGTGATACACATCCAATGAAAGTAATATATTGGAACATACACATCAACGTGTGAGAGTTTAGAAAACACATGCTCAAGGATTGTTTTATCGAAACGCGCCACTCCTTTTCAATAATTTTTGACTTGACAAGTGTTGGTTTGAGACGTATAGAAGATGAGGTCCCTAGACACCCTGCAGTATCCTGCAGTCACGTGTCTCACATGTTTGCCCCAGGCAAGGCCAGCTCAGTCCATGTTCTGTGTTCTCACGCGTCAACTGACCGACTGCTCGCCACAGAAGTGTGACGTCCGATGCCAGGCACCAAGCAAATGGAGGATGAGCAGTTGCAGTTTGCCGAGTTCCGGCAATTCTGCGAGCTCACCCTCGACGAGAAGGCCCGGAACGGAGGCCGACGGAACACCGAACACGGACGGACGACCGACAGATCCGTTCCGCATCCGGGCCCCGTTCCGCAACACCATCCGGGTTTGGGTTCGGGCCGGGTCCGACCGTTTGCCATGGAGAGATCAAGCAAGGATTCTTAAGGAATGCCAGTGACAGTGCCGATCTGGAACTTCAGTCCTTGGCGGTAGGGTGAAGGCCACGCGAGATTGGGTTGGCAGAAAAGGAAGCAATCCTCCCTCCTTGTTGCGTCCTTGAAAATGGTGTGACGTTGGCATGTACAATTTGTTTTGTTTGGATTGTTGAATTGCGATTCATGTTGTCATTTGTTTCCTTTTCATTTAGACTGTTTAGACTCATCATCCAGTATACATAGACAATATATGACGTCACTTTGCAAACATCAAAAAAAGAACAAACACAAGGCAACATCAAGCAGCCAAGACCCCGCACATGTGTCGCTCCGCGGTTTTCGCGATGGATATCCATCGTCCAGGAGCGATCCATCAGTGATGCCACCGACAAGATTGAGACTCTCCAGGCGCATCGACTCCCCTCCCCGGCAGCTGCCTCCCTCCCCTCCGCCGATGCGGCGCATCGACTCGGTACTGAACAGACGAACATAACTTCAGACTGAACAGACGAAAGGGTTCGAGCCCTTGACAGCTGGTTGGTCCTTCAATTGATTCAAGTGGATCAATGGGGGCAAGGGGCGGCGTTCAGCCGCAAGAGATCTCGCGCACGCATGAGAGTCTAGACACCATCAAACTCTTCTCATCCTGCACCTTCCGAGTTCCACTCCCCCCCTCCATCCGAGGCGCAGATCGCGGCCGCTGGGGCCGATGCCGAACGCCTGGAGGCGGAGGCCGCGCAGCACCAGGCGGACGCGGAGACGGCCACGAGCCTTGGGCGACGGAGGCCTTGGGAGACTCAGGAGAAGTGGAGTCTCCTTAAACAGAGAGTGGCATGGTGGCGCCAAATACATCAATACAAGTATGTTCCAATACATCAATACCTTTTTGATGGGGTGATCTGTGATCTATTTGGGGTTTTTGAGATCTACGTAATCATATGTCCCTACAGGGCTCCAGTTGTACCTCCTCAAAAGGTATTTGGATCATTTTGGACCCTCCTGGCACCCTCCCCAGTCACACCTTCTAAGAAGGTACGACGAGGCCTAGGGTGTGTACTAAAATAGGGAGACCCCCTCAAAGACCCCCTGAAAAAAGGAACATGGACCAGTCTACCCATTAGTTACTGGTACACACCCATATATGATCCATACCAGTTTGCAAGGGTCCATAAATGTCTATATATAAGATTATTGAAGATTCATCTGCAGATTCTATAAGTTATGGATTGCTCGTGGATTGCTCAAATGCTCTACGTTCAATGCTCCAAATGCATCCAATATATATATATATAAATATATATATATATGTGTATAAATCTATTCTATTCCTTTTCTACAGCAGTTTAATGCTCTATTACTGTTCAGTTCTATGGCGTTTGGTTTGTACATTGTAGGTCTTAGTGTTTGCGTTTGAAATCTATGACAGCCAGGTCACTATAAGGTCAATTTTGACAGCCAGGTCGAGCTGTCCTCCCCGGTGTGAATGAACACAAACGCAATCAAACACTCAGATACAAAAAGATGTTCACGAGAGATAGTATGAGCAAGAATTGAAGACCTCTATATAGCCCCCCCAAAAGAAACCATTATGCATTTGTCACATGGTCTCTTGTGGGCTCACCACTTCACTCGTTGATCCTTTCCACACACTACTTCGAAAAAAGAACGACGGCGACACGACCGATGCCCCGCGGTCCGCGCTTATTTGCGGATGAAGCCCGCGCGACACGACCAATGCGGGGAACCCTAAGCGTGTGTCCTCTCACGGCCTCGATTGGGATGGCTGCCGAGGAAGGAGCAGGCCAACACCACGGAGGTGCGCGAGAAGGTGCGGGACGGTGCGGGAGACAGTGCGGACGGTGCGAGAGGAGTTCGCGTACGTCAAGTTCCGTTTCCGGTTCGGTGCGCGGTGAGTCTGAGGTCTCCAGGGGTTGGGATCGACGTGGACTGGTATTGGTTTTGTATAGGATGCCCAATCCAGCGAGTTGAAGCACCATTAAGAAGTCATCAGGCATTTTGATACGAGATGTATACTGCGTGGTCCACGCGGCGGGGCTGTAGACTCCCCAGGATCGCAGTGTTTGGCGATGGGAGACTCTGGGGACGTGTGCAAGGCCGGTCATGATAGATCGATCGATGGATATGCAAAGTCATCCTGGAATAGATCAAATATGGGATCATGCAGACAAGCATGAGAGGAAACTCATCATATTTGGTGGGTTGGTGGGTTCATAAGTTCATATTCTATCTCTTCCAGGATGGTTGTATATCAGACAACCAAACTTATCAGCATCCACATCCGGATGTGGTGATCCCGTGGGGTCACCGACACTCCGGCCCCTCATGTCCTCAATTTCAGATCATGTATAATTAGTGGGTTGAGAGTATATAGATGGCACAATCCCTAAAAAGGTGGTTTATGGCACAATCAATCCCTAAAGGATGGTTTATATTAATCCCCATCAAAACGTGTTTTGACACGACACTGTGGCGCTTGTGCCATGTATACATGGAAACCAATGTTTTCATCGAGGTCGTTCCCAACAACAATGAACATACATTTTTCACGTTGGCTTTGAGCTGACGGTGACCCCAACCCCCCCAAGAAGATCCAAGACACCTTGTCGATCTTGACTTCCTTTGACAGAGCTATGGATATTCCTTTTCACATGTTTTGACAACCACAGTATTTGATTCCCGTTACCCTAAGAACCAAGCTCCAACGCTCCGCTCCTTCTTTCCAGGAACGCTCGGATTTCCAGACAACCCTTCAGGCACCGATGGGCTCTTTGTTTCAGGCCAATCTCTTCGAACCCCCACAGACTTCCCTGGTGGAGAGATGGTCATTTGAGGGCCGGGCGTTTTTCTTCGTTTTGCGCGCAGGTTTTGGGTGTCTATTTCTTAGATACCGCCCCACAAGTCGGGTATTTTTTTTGTTTGGTGTTTGTATGTATAGGGCTATACTCAACCATCAGGTTGAGTGATACGACCCAACCATTGCCCACAACATGCCCACGACCTAGTGTTGCACCCTACAAAGATTCCCTATCAAACTGGCATAGTTCCAGGTCTCCTGCAACTAGGACTGATGTAACAGTCGCTGCATTGGGCTACATGCATTGGTCTCCAGTGTTGTGTTTTGGGCCCCATCCCAGCGTCCTCTCCAAAAAGCAGGGGTAGCGGAACTTTGGCCAATCCGCCCCAGAGTCATGCTGAGCAGGACTACACCGAGTCCATTGATGCCATCGGGCGAGCGATGAAGTCGCTGAAGGAGGATAAGGACAAGAAGGCAGGGACATCGAGGAACATATGCTGTGATAATGATAGATGATAGATGTGCAGCTGTTTCACAGTCAATGAAAGTCATGTCAAGGGTGATTGTTGCTTCAAAACTGACGAGACGCTACCCCGTTCTTGGGGCCGTCATGTACATTATTACTTTGGCCTTTCAGTCGCCACCCTTCCAGAAGACGAGCACCTTCCAGAGCACATGGAGTCCCAGTCATATCCACCTGGCAGTTTCAAATTCTTGCTTTCTCACGTTTTCACACCACCTCTCTTTGCTCCCAACTCCCAAGAAAACAAATAAAACACCCCCTTCGGACACACACACACACACACCCGCGCGCGTGCTCGCACGCTCTCCATGACCGCTCAGCCGGCTGAAATGGCTGGAGGTGTCCTTGCTGGAGCTCACCACGGCCAAGAGCTTGAAGCGGATGCCCAGCGATGCGGTGGATCAGATCGATGCCTACTTGCGCACGGCGCAAACGACCGGCTCAGACGAGAAAGAGGAGACATGGGGAGGCAGAGACCAGGCAAATTGTATAATCAATATACTGTACAGTATCAGGAAGCAGGGTCTTGCTCGGTTTACTGCTTTAGTCTTTGGAACCACTGGTTATCTACTAACTGGATGGGGGACCCAAATTCGGGGGGGGGCGGTTGTTTGTTCGTGTTCAATCGATTTGTCTTCGACGCTGGCTGGTAAGGTATTGACTCGACATGTATTGACTCAGACTCAGGCTGTGACAGCGGGGCCGGTAGAAAATCTGTTGCCCGAGGGACGTCAAATTGGCGATGCTGTCATATTGAGGGGTCCCATGCTTTCTGCCCTTGGTGATTTGATGTGATTGATGTTTCCCGAACATTGACATTGTGAGTCTTCCCCATTTTAGAATGACCACATCAACATGACAAACAGTCTTTGCGCCTGGCTTTTCAATTCCTCGATTCTTGCTTCTCTCAGCGCAGATTTAGACAATGATAAAACATGATAAAACCATATAAAAACGGGTTGAAACCTGAAAGAATGTCTTTTGAGAGGACAGTCACCTGACATATTTATAGTCCTGATGAGTCCGGTCCTGATACAGTATGCTGCTCCTCGTCCGAGTGGACATGTTTCATTTTGCCATGTAAGTTTTGCTCAAGAGGATCGATCCTTCAAAAGGATCAGGAGGGATTTCCATCCATAGTTCTACCGGCCGGTTGCTGGGTTCATGGTTTGGCAGGAGAGCTTGATCATGCAGGGAGCTGAGCAGGCTCCGAAGCCCAAGACCTATGAGTCTCTCGGCAGAAAAAAAGGCATCGCACATGTGGTGGTCCTCAAAGATTCTTTACTGCAGCTTATTGTTTCTAATAGCTTCTTGTTCCTAGTAGTAAGGCACTTGTTACTAGAAGCGATGCACTTGCTACTAGTAGCTTATTGTTTCTAATAGCTTCTTGTTCCCATGTAGACGAGGAACGGTGAGTCAGAGACGACGATGGCAGCGATCATGGTATCCCATGGCAGGTTTCTCATGCATTCGATCTATACTCTTCATGTTGAATCCGTTCTTTCGTTTCTTTCCTCCAGCAGTAATGGATGCTTCCCATGCACTGACTTGTCATCCGCGTTTACGACGAAGTTAAGACTGGGAAGACCTGCATATGGAAGGTTTGCAGACTGGGAAGACCAAGCTGACGAGTGAACTTTGTCCATGAAGAACTAGATCGATCTATATATAGCGGGGTCACCCCCAAGGCTTCTCAGCCCCCCGAGAAAGGGCAGGCCTTGCCCCCCTCCCCTTCCCCCTTCCACTCCCCTTCCACTCAACCGGCGAACCAAAACCGCGAGGTTTCAGTCCGACGGTGTCATCAGCATGCTGGAGAGCCTTCAGGAGCTGAGCTCGCGCGCTCGTCTCCTTCCTTCGACGCCGAGGGAGCGGCTCCGAGTTTTCGGAGCGACGTGACGGGTGGGAATGGAGGGGGTGGCAGTCTTCGCAGGTCTCGGTACGAGGAGCTGGTCTTGAGGGGACCTGGTCGGTACGAGTTTGGTGATCGTCCGATCTAACAGATGGAGGCCCTGAGGCCCTGATGCCCTGATGATGGCGGGTTTTGGTGGATCGGCTGAAAGAAAACCCAACATATTGTCCAAAGCCAATTCCAGCACCAAGTTCAACAGACCTTCGGTGATCTTGCATTTTCCATCCAACACGCGACAGGCACCCTTTGAAACATGGTTTTGTTGGCTTTGGAGCCTGGTACTTAATTGAAGGAATTCGAGGATGGGTACTTGTGCGTGTACGCCTCGATTGGATGCAAGAACATGAAATTAGTCAATCAGTCTCTGGATGTGTCAGATTGTTCAAGTATATGTTTAAGTCTCAAAGGGGTAGACATGGGCAGACCATCCATTTATGCATTCTGAAACGTTTGATGCCTCCACGTGGTGGGCCCCGAAATAACATGATTGGAGGCTTTTTTCGGAGACCAACCACGCGTCCTACGTCAGAATGGGTTGAGCGAAAGGTTGCGGCTTGGGCCAAGCTTGCCGCCGAAAGGACAAGTTTGTAGATGAGCGCACCGCTCTGGAGTCCGAGGAGCAGGCTCCCACGAGGGCGAGACACGCTGACTTCGCGCTCGGTCGAGGAGCAGGCTCCGCTCGGAGGTTCTTTGGGACCTGAGAGGGTCATGGGAGGTTCACAGCTGTGGCTCGGTGGTCAACACTCCAAAAAGCTGCGAACCAACGAAGGACCAAGGACAATGATGCAGTGTTTTGATTTCTGGAGCGGCTGTTCTACTCGCAGAGTGGAGCAACTGAAGTTGCAGAGTGGAGCGGATGCGAAAGCAGTGGTTGGTCCAAGCCCACAAAGGTTTGTCTCTTCACTGACAAAACACCTCGATCATCCTCGATCCCATTCTTCAACCTGAGAGTGTTTGAAAACGTTGAAAAGGAACTGGTATAACATAACTCATATCAGGCTTCTCTCCATCAAACAGACCTGCCCCAAACGTCTCCAACAGACCTCGTACCCCCGTCTTTCACACGCGGCGTCGCGAAGTCCAGGCGAAGAAGCACGCCTATGCACTGCTGGTGCAACGGTTGGAAACACAAGCAACACAGTCCAAGAAGGAGATGGGTGCCCACGGAAGTGGCCCATGGGTTGGGGAAGTGGTCCAGCTGTTCTCGCTTCTGAAGCTTCTGAACACGTCTTTCTATAGTATTCGCTGATGGAATCTGATGGAACTGGGAAATCCAACATCCCAGGAATTGGGTTGAGATCAATTAAAGTTCTTTTCTGGAGTTCTATTTATCGTGTTACACTGTTAAGTTATATATATATTATATTACTTTATCATACCGGAAATCCTCGTTAAAATCAATGGTGCAGTTGCCTTGGGCATGTCCAAGTCGCCGCCCTTTGTAAGCGACAGCCGCAGGAGCAGCAAGAGAAGACTCAATTCAAAACCAAGAAGCTCCAGTCCAAGGCAGGGAGAGAACTGTTCCTAGTCAGCTTGGAATCCATGGGGATGTCGTTTTGGTCGTTGTATCCTCAAACGATCTTCGTCTTCCCGTCTTCTCTCCCCCCCAAAAGAGTCGCCAAGACTCCACCCATCTCCACCCATCTCCAGATCTTCTCTCTAGGCCTCCATCCTCCCCAAAAGAAACAAAGTCCACCTCACACTCCAGACTCCACTCCATGAATCACACACTCACAAAGAACACCCCTCGCCTCCAGAGACACACACCACCCCCACCCCTCTCGCATCTCGCGTACTTCGCGTCGCTATCTGCGCCGAGGCCTCCGACTCGGCGGACTTGGAGGAGACCCGCGCGGCCAAGGCCTCGGACGT
This sequence comes from Durusdinium trenchii, assembly GCA_963970005.1. Lineage (NCBI taxonomy): Eukaryota > Dinophyceae > Suessiales > Symbiodiniaceae > Durusdinium > Durusdinium trenchii. The sequence goes on along the minus strand of CAXAMN010022328.1, from coordinate 518,055 downwards.
GAAGTACGCCACAGATCTGCGCCCCGGACGGGGGCGGACGGATGGAGCCGTCCGCGGAGCGGGGAGGAATACGGGTTGGGTTCGGGAAAGCCGAAGGAGGTCGAAGTGGATATCAACATGATCAAAGTAGTGTGGGACTTCATACCAGCACAGTTTGGAGAAAAGTGTTGAGCACAATTACATCGAGGGCTTTCCAAGTCAAAGACTCTCCAATTCACAAGGGCTTGCTAAGTTGTGTGTTTTCCCATTACACTGTATTCCATTAGTTTTGTTCCCAAGAGTGCTTGATTTTCTAGATGCCTCATTGCTGCTGGGTATGTTTCCTTAACCCAGATAGGACCCATGACCAAACCTCTCTGTGAACCGATCTCCAGTTCGACACTTTCTGTGGCCTTTGGGGTTTGCCACGACCCCGTGCGCGCCAAGGAAAGCCACCTGCGAGAAGAAAGAGGCCGCCTATCAGCAACGTCAAGAGACCCGGAAGGAGGAGCCATCGTTTGGGTTGCCATCGTTGGGATTTTTGAGTCCAGGATGCTGGCAGTTTTTGCTTTTCTTTCACATCTTTTTGCAGGGATCACATCCAACCATCCATCCAGCCAGCCAATTGAGGGACACCATGGCTTCAACTGATTCTTCGCATCAGGAGCTGGAAGCCATCGCCAAGGCCCAAGAGATCATCTCCAGCGGCACTGTGGCGGGGAACGTGCCTGGGATGCGTTTCGCTCGAGCCACGGACAGGGACAGGAGGACAGGACTGGGAACATTTGCAAGAGCAGGGCCCAACATTATGGTCAGTCAGGCTTGAACCATGCTTTCTCTGATACTTATAGTTTTCAAGTGTCTTTCTCAGGTCAAACTGAGTCAAACTGACGGTGGGGGGTCAAGAATCAGATGGACTGTCACCAGACTTTGTCACTTTTCATTGTGCTCCTTCTCCACCAGGCTGACAAGCACTTACCGGGACTTTTGCAGCTGAGTTGCAAGCAGATGAGCAAGCGGCATTCCTCCGCACACATTGTCAAGGGCATCCACAACGCTAGTGGATCGCCACTATATAGCAATGACTGGACATATACATGTGCAAGGAAGATTAAGGACGCTTTTAGGCAGGCTTTGGTATCCAACGTGGAAGTAAAGCTTAAGGATATGGAAGCCAGGCTTTCTAGCTTCGCGTTCCACGTCTTTGGTATCAAAAAAGATAACATCATCTGCCCTTCCGCCAACTGCTTCGGTGCTTGCTTTGCCCCTCCACCCTCTTCCACCCTCTTCCGCCCTTGCCAGTCCACGATCGTCTTTGCTCAGTCCAGAACGATCGTTTCGCAGGCAGCGCTCCAAGTTGACGGCCTTGGCCTTCTTGCGGGCGGAGCACGCAGCCCATCGGGGCCAGGAGCACGGTGTGCGCTGTGCCGCGTTCCGCGCCGGGTCCTCCCGACGCGTTCCCGCCCACGCCCAAAGTGGGTGCGAACACGTGGGAACCCCACGTGTTCGCACCACGTGGGGTTTGGGTGATTTGGGGTGATGCAACATCAGAGGCTGAAGAAATTTCAAGAGGCTGGATGGAGTTCTTTGGTTGTCGCTCCGTGCCGCTGCGATCCAAACGAGCGCAATACTTCGTGGCGGCGCGTTTGTGCATGGACGGTAGCTTTTTGGGAGCTATGGATGGTACAATACCCTGTTTAAGTCGGAAGGGGCCATATTTTGGTTGGTTGGTGCTAGGTATATGGTGCCCTTGATCTCAAAAAGATGGAAGTGGAATAGATCTTGAACAAGCCACACTAGGGAGCATTCAATGAGGCCAGGCTTGTTTCTTTTTGGAGTGAGGGTAGATGTCCACACACCAAGACAAATTACAGGTACATTTACATATAGTAATTATACTATATGATTAGATGATATTAGATGTAGATATATAGTCTAACGCTTCATCCATGGGACGCTTCTAAAATTCCTTCAGAAATCGCTCCATTCCATGGGGGGGAGGATCTCTTGGACCGAAAGCAGAGCTGAACTGGGGAGCTGAGCGGCCCACCTGACCTTGGTGGCATTTGATCTCCAATCTCCTTGTTACTAGTAGCTTCTTGCTACTAGTAGCGATGGCCTCCCACCTCTTTGCGATGGCCTCCACCGAGCATAGCATCCTTGTTACACTCCAAGGAGAGACCCCCCTGACCTTCAAGTGCCTGCTGTGCTTCAGGACCAGGTGGCCCGCTTCTTGCAACGGAAGGCCGACCAGCTCAAGAGCCGCATGCTCTCGGCATTGGCGGTGCGCGTCTCCGCCGACCCGTTGTCTAAGGCCAGGCAGTCATGGGCCGCTTCGGGTGAAGTAGGTAGGCCAAGTGCGGTTGGGTGGGAAGAGCGGTTGAAGGCATGTTGTGACGTGATTGGTGTATCCTCACGGCCTCACGGCTTCACCGTCTTAGGACCTTATGCCAGGGACACACGATGCAAATGGTCGCTCAAGACTGTTTGGGGGGCACTTGCTCATGCAGGTCAAAACGATGATCGAGCAGTTGATGGAGAAGTTGACCCAGCAGGCTTAGTGGAGAAGTAGGTCTTGAGATGTCTTGAGTCTTGAGTGTCAAAATTCCGCTGGAAGACCAATCATCCTGAGAGTTCTGATGTTGATTTCCTGCAAGTGCAGGGAATGTGTATATTGTTTGGGATCCAGATCTTCAGAATATTTCAGAATTGTGTTATTCAAGAATTTACAGGAGAGAATCATCGGAATCTGGATTTCCAGCATCAAATCGATCCATAGGGTCCTAGGGTTTTGCTGGAACTTGCAACCCTGATCTCCATGAATAAACAGCTTCTTTATGCAATACATTACTTTACTATACACCACTAGGACAAAAGTTTGTCCTCTTGAAAGTTCCAAATTGAGAACCCTTTCCCCATAGAATCCTGCAAGATCCTGCAAGATGCTTGTGTCACCTCACACGGTTTAATTTCCTTCCTCCAAAGCAGTTTAATTGTTATAAATTTAAGAGAGGGTGATAGTTGACAATCCCACACTGGCCACACGAAATGGACTTCTCAATTCGACCGCGGCTGATCCACATAGATGCTACAAGACCCGGTACGAAGAAAACACTTTCTTCCTCCTGAAGTATCTCAACAAGAGCATGTGTAAGAGGTTGAGCAGGTGCCGCAAGCGAACGATGGTTAGTGGGGCGGGACGGGGGTTTTTTGCGACAGTTTTAGGGGTTTTTTAAAACAGTTGCACAGTTAAGGGGGTTTTCTGCGACGGTGCTACCTGCAAGGGGGGTTTTCTGCGACGGTGCTGCTGGAAAGCAGGGTTTTCTGCCACAGTTCTGAAATTACTGTCGCAAAAACCCCCCTGGGCTTGGAGTGAGTAGTAGTCAGTCAGAATAGTAGAAGCAGCAGCAGCGAACTCGAACTCGCGCTTGTGCGCTTGTTTGTTTGTTTGTTTGTGTTTTGTTTTGTTTTGTTTTTGTACACATACCTTTGTGGTTTGTCGCACAAATGAGAAACGTTGAACATTCCAGAAATGTTTAACAAATGGAAGTGTTTTACCAAAATGTTTAACAAATGGTAGTGGAGCCAACAAAGCATCCAGAATTAGCTTGTGATTAGCATCAGAACACAATGGATTTCTGATGGGAGGGTGGGTAGAAGATCCAGAATTAACTTTGTGTTGGGTTGGGTTGGGTTGTGGTGTGGTGTGTTTTGTTGTGTTTGGTTGTGTTGTGTTGTGTTGTTGTGTTTTGTTTTGTATTGTTTTCTTTTGTTTAGTAGTAGTAGTAGTAGTAGTAGTAGTAGTAGTAGTAGTAGTAATAGTAGTAGTAGTAGTAGTGGTCGTAGTAGTAGTAGTAGTAGTAGTAGTAGTAGTAGTAGTAGTAGTAGTATAAGTAGTAGTAGTACTAGTACTAGTACTAGTACTAGTAGTAGTAGTAGTCGTCGTCGTCGTAGTAGTAGTCGTAGTAGTAGTCGTAGCAGTAGTATAGTAGCAGTAGTAGTAGTCGTCGTAGTCTTCGTAGTCGTAGCAAATGGATGTGTTTTACCAAAACGTTTAACACATGGTAGTGGAGCCAACAAAGCATCCAGAATTAGCTTGTGATTAGCATGAGAACACAATGGATTTCTGATGGGAGGGTGGGTAGAAGATCCAGAATTATCCTGTGATTAGCGTCCAAACACAATGGATTTCTGATGGTAGTGGAGCCAACAAAGCATCCATGGTTCACGACGTTTGCCGCCCATCTCGGATGCTGAGGTGTGCATTATCTTTGCTTACCCAGGCATGCTTGACACACTGAGTCGCTATACTGGCAGCGACATAGCGTTGGCGGTGGATACCAAGATGCAGGCGCTGGACCGTGGCATGGGCGTTGCGACTTTGAGCTTGCTGGTGAAAGATGAGCTACGCCCAACCCATTTGCCAAAAATGGGCGCAGGCTGCCGCACGCAGAGCAGTGCTTGGACTTCACATGGCATGCCGCTGCTGCAAGCAATTTTTCATGCTGAGACAAAGGCGAACTATGTCAACTTGTTTGACGCTTGTTGTGACCTCTGGACAGCGAGGCATCCCAACAAGAAGCCATTACAGCAGCAGATGAGCTTGCAGTTGCACAAAGATTTCCACCCGAGCATCGAAGAAGCTCGTCGCCATGTCTGGCCGCTTTCCCGACCGTGTGACGATTTCTTTCACTTCAAGGAAAAATCGCACACTACTATGCAAGCAAAATGCCAGCAGCTGGTCTCGCGAAAAGGGAAGTTTGTTAAGAAATACGTGCATTTTGCTTTGGAGGTCATCAACATCCTTCGCTTCGTTCCGACCTTACCTCTTTTCAGTTGGCTGTGGAAAGCGTTCCTCGCAACCCTTCGGCGTCTCGGTGAACCCACCCTGGCCGATTGGTTGCAGAATTATATGAGCGGCCTATGCCAGCCATCTTCCAAGGCCACCATTCTCCCGACATCATCTTTAAGCTTCTGGGTTGGGTTTGATGGTATTCAGGATCTGGTAGTGGCAGTGAGCCTGCCGAGGCCATCCACTCTTCCTGGCAACGGGAATTGAACCAACTTGGCGGCCGCGGAAACACTGGCCATGCGCTTCATGTGTTGCAAAAGCTGTACACAGATCACTGGCAGCATTGGTATTCGTGGACAGCTTCCACCCCGCTGGCCTCTGTTCCGCCCACTCAAGATCCACAATTGGTCAACGGCACTGCGCTCACACGGGCTGGGCGCACTTGCGCCGCCAACTTTGCCAAATTGGCCCCTACCGACCTCTATGTCTTGCAGCAGTGCAATGATTGTTCCTGGGTTGCTTTCGCCAGCGCAGCCGCAGTTTCGCCACTGAACCGTGCCCTTACTTTGAAAGTCTTGCAAGTGTTGATCCACCCAGCTACTTTGAGTGCCCGGAGCTCAGTCGTTCAAATTTCATTTTGAGCGCGTCGCGTACTTGAAGGTTCGACCCACCTCTATTCTATGCTCTTGCCCGGCAGCTGCTATGCATGCACAATGTGAGCCTTCCACTTTTCTTCGCAGTCTCGGCCTTCCGAATTTCCCACAGCCGCCTGTGATTCTGACCGCATTGCCTAGCAGCAGAAAACGCACGGGCCGTCCCACCAAATCGGACGCGCCCCCGCGCAAAAGACGCTGCGGTGTCTGACACAAGATATACTGACGCTCAAAAAGAAGTCTATGCTTTTTCTTTTGTCCTCTCGCCGATTCTGGTATCTTCTTGTATGAGCGCTGACAGCGCACCAATCTCGTAGCTCGTGCTTTCGTTCCATTGGAGTGGCTGCCAGGTCTTTCTTCCAACGTGGCGTGGCCGCCATTGTTTCCAAGTGTTCTGCTCACTCTGTTCTGCTTTGTCGCTCGCTGTTTGCGCTCGCCAGGTTACCTGCTCATCGCCAGGGTGGGGCGCGACGCCTGCGTACGCACAGTTTTTCTTCTCTGCCCAGCGTCCGCCTTGCCGTGGCGGAGAAGCTCAGTACCGCGGCATGCGGGAAGCCAAGAGGCGCTGAGGGATAACGCTTGTCAACTGGCCACTGTCTTCCACATTGCCGACGTCTTGCGCCACGATATGCAGTCTGGTGGTACAAGTAAAATCCAAGGAGTAGTTTACTCGTTCAAGCAGTTAGTAGTCTTAATATACTATTCGTCGTACTGGTTGTCGTAGTCGTAGTAGCAGTATAGTATTATAGTAGTCGTCGTCGTAGTCCTAGTAGTAGTAGTAATAGTAGTAGTAGTAGTAGCAACAAGTAGTAGTAGTAGTAGTAGTAGCAGTAGGAGTAGTAGTAGTAGTAGTGGTAGTAGTAGTAGTAGTGTAGTAGTAGTAGTAGTAGTAGTAGTAGTAGTAGTAGTAGTAGTAGT
>CAXAMN010022328.1:426941-488112 GCA_963970005.1 Durusdinium trenchii | reverse complement strand
GCCACTTGTCACTCCGATGCTTTTTTTTGACACTTTAAGTTCGCAGGATTGTAGCCCTACAGGTCAGTTTGACTGTCATGACCAACTGGAGGTCAAAGACCAGGTTCTTTACTGGATCTTTGCACTTGTAGGGTAGTGTTTGGGTGGAACATGTAGAGTTTGGGTATGGTGAGTCTGGTGCCGCTTTTTGGTACCGAGGCCCTACACGGGCATGGGCTCTGAGGGAGGCGGCGTCGTCGGCATGATGGAGGTCGTCGAGAGCGACTTCGCGCGCTTGGAGGCGGAGACCACCTCGGCAGAAGAGGCGTCCAAGAAGGCCGCGACCTGGGGTGCGGGTTGCTAGACATTTGGAGCGGTTGAGGGATGGAGCGCTTGACTGGAGCGTTGGAGCAACACGCCGCTTTGGGGACACGCGAGATTCGCGACACTATGATTTGAGGGCAGGAGTAACTAGCAGGTCAACTGCAGAGTGTACTTTTGATTTCTCGATGAGGCCGTGTTGTGTGAATCCGGGTGAGATCTTTTGATCTAGAATGACTAACACACAGTGCTTCCTTCAGTACTTGTGCCAATGACATCCAATGACCATGTTAACATCATATATACAATTCTAATATGATATACAATTATTTTTTTTTTGTCCGGCTCTTTTCCGCAGTGGAAGGTCGGCGCTGGTCTCATGCCAGCCAAGTGCGAATGTCGGTAGATCTCGGCTTTGAGCAAGGGTTGCGAAGCTTCTGCGACAGGTGGATCACTTCGCCGTGGATGCGTGTGCGGAGATGGCACAGGTTGCACTCCAAGCTGTTGCCCGTGCGGTGCATCTCATGTGTTGGATGCCCAAACCATTTGCTGGCCTCGAGAGGGCCATGGTGACATACCTCTCCCAGGAAGCGGTGGAAGATGTCCTCACCTGCTCTAGCCAACACGTACCCTTTGCAACGGTCACACCTGAGGTACGCTTTGTCAAGCCGTAGATGGTGTGTGCCTTCAACTGCCTCGCCTTGGGCGTCCAAGAGATCGTGTATGACCTCGAAGCGGGTCTTCTTGGAAGTACGACCCGGCACAGCATGCGTGCAAGCTTGGGCGAGGCCGTCCTTGATCTCATTGACCATGGACTTTGCATGAAAACGCTGCTTGCACTGGGTGCATTGCACTCCCGATCTGTAAGCAATCCACTGATGTCCCAAGGCACTGGGCTGAGACAGGAATTGCTCCAGCAGCTGCTTCTTCTGAGTAGCAAGGGGTATCTTCTGACAGTCAGGAATCTCCTCTCGCTTGTGAATGAAGTGGGCTTTGTCCTTGAGGAAAAACTCGATTCGTCTCGCTGCCACGTGAAGGATGTCTCTGGTGTCCTCATCAATGTGGCGTTGGAGATCAAGGGTCTCCTCTGGCCTGGCTAGGAGAGCAGCCTGGGTGGCCTTGGCCTGTGTGTCTTGCTGGAAGGCCTGTCGATTTGGGCTGGAGTGCATTTCCTTGGTCTGGAAAAGAAGCAACCTGATCTGAGCAAAGTCCTCATGCTCCAGACCTTGAGTGAGATCAGGGAATTTGGCATAGGCCGTCCATGGATTCCAAGCGTCCCAGATGGCCTGGCTGAAAACTGCCACATGAGCCTTGTCCCTCAAGTGAAGAGACATGTGCTTCAAACCATAGAAGAGGGCTCGAAGACGGGTGGCTTCACCTGGGCAGATGCCGGTTAAGGATCCAACTCTCTCTTTGGACTGGATGTGGTGAATGCAAATCGCAAAGGCGAATCGCTTGTGTCGTGGGTCTCTGCAGGTGGGAGCAACGGCGAGAGAGACAGCATGCCCAGGAGGAAGATGGCACGCCTCTAAGTCCGCCCAGAGCCCTTCACCATTGAAGGTTGCCATTCCCCCATCTTTGATGAAGATGGACTGAGTCATGCCTCGGTTCCACAGCTCCGGTTCTGTGCCTGCTTGAAGACGCTCACGCCATTGGTCCGGAAGGGCAGGGACTTTGCCATCCCAAAAGGTGCACTCCCATAGAAGGTGGATGAAGGTGAGCTCGACACCGCATAGCGGACACTTGCCTGACTGGCCATGGAAGGTGCCTTGGTGGAAGGCCCGAAGGGCAGAGTTGAAGCGCTCCGTGGAGATCTTCTGGAGCGTGTTGCTGACCGTCCAATCCAAAGGACGTTCCAAATCGTGGCAACCCACATGCCTTGTCAGGCGGAGGAGCCGTTGCCAGCGAAATTCCTCTTGTAGCTTCTGTTGGATCTCAGGCCAACCATCCGTCAGGCAAAGATGACAGTCAGGAATGCCTCCATAACCGGTTCTCTTCCACAATTTGCCATTTGAGATGTCGAAGTCATAGTCAAGGAGGTAGGCTTGTAAGGCTTGAAGAGGACCAGTCACGACTTGCCACCTGTATTTGGCCTTGAGGAGAATGTCCAAGGCGGAGTTCCAGCTGATCCAGAAGAGGTGCTGGGCACTGTCATCAAAGGCATGGAAGATCTTCCAGACCGTGTGGATGTGCTGAAGGATGATTGAATCGCCTGGATCTGGTTTGTTGGGGTGCATGTCGAAGACAACATCAACAGAACCAGACCGTTGAAGGCGTAGACCCCGGGCAGCCATGACGCGGATTTGTTGTCGTCTTTGGGGGCTAGCCCGTTGGCCTGAGCGCCCCAGGTCATCACTGGATGGATGGCCCCTCGATGCAACCTGTATTTGATGCTGGGATTGAGCTTGAGGCGCATCATGATCCCAGCTCTGCCTCTGCCCTTGAGGTATCGCTTCTTGATCTGTGCGACCCGTCTCCGCTTGGAGTTTGTGGCGTCAATGCCAAGGTCCCGGAGAACATTGTGATGCTGAGGGTCTCCAGGTTGTAGGTTGGTGTCCAGAGCTTTTGCAGCCTCCTTGCTGCTGGTGAGGAACCCGGTTTTGGCAGAGTTGATCTTGAGTCCGGCCTGCTCCAGGCGTTGCTTCAGGGTGCGGAAAGCCAAGATGGCTTCACGAGCAACGTAGTCTGGATCCCTGCCCTTGATGTCGAAGGAAACATCGTCAACCCAGGTCTGCAGCTGAACAGCAGGGTGAGTTTGGACCAAGTCTCGCAGAGGTCGAAAGAGGACCAATTTGGCAATTGCCGGAGCTTGAGGACAGCCCTGAAGGATGCCTTTCTCATAGTAGATGGGATTGCCCGCGATGCCTTCTGCCTGGATGAGCCTCGGGCCCGTGTACAGGTCAAGCGCCAGCTTCAAGTGCAGCGGTGGATAGTGAAGCTCTTCGGCAGGTTCGATGAGGTGGTCAAGCTGCACTGTGTCGTAAAAGCAGGTGAGGTCTGCCAAACAGGTCACAGTATGGATGCCTTGGTGCTTGCCAATCTCAGCCTTCAACATTCGCCCGACCGCAATGGAGAGGCAGTCTTTGTGAGGGCGTGCAAAGTCCCAAGGCATATCCTGGTCCAAAGACAGCTGCCAGCGATGAAGCTCATGCTTCCTGTAAGTGTTCCACAGCCTGTAAAGGCAAGATGTGAGGGCAATGGGTCTCTCGATGCGCTCATTCTTTGGGATCATGACGATGTTGGTGTGTCGAAGCTGGATTGGAAGTTCAGCCGAGCGCTCCATCTCAGTGAATAGAGAGGCCAACCTGGATACCGCCGGATAAGGGAGATGCCGTAGGAAATCGTAAGAAATTCCATCCGGTCCAGCTGCCTTGTTGGGGAGCTTCCTCATGAGTTTGCCCAGGAGGGCGGTGTCAACTGGAGGTAGTTGAGCCGCTGCCGCTTGTGCAATCCGTCGCAACTCCTGAATGCCTCTGATGTGGCATGGGGCCTGAAGAGGTTTCCAGATCTCTCCCCATTGCTGTTCCCGGGCTGGTATCCTTTGAGTATGTGGAATGTCCTGGAAGGGTCGTTTCCAGCTATGGTCTTTTTGACGTAGACTTCTGAAAAGGCCCCTGAGGCCTTTGTCATGAGCCTTTTCCAGCCACTCTCTGAACTCGTGGTTGGTGGCACTGAGAAGTTGCTGTTGAGCTCTCTCCTGTTCCTGATGGACTGCGTCTTGCAGCTCGGCAGGATCAATGGCCGCCCCAAATGTCCACTGAGTGAGTCTCTCAGCAAAGTGTGACTGATCCAATTGTTTCGAGGCATGATGGGAAAGCCTTTCCAGCATCTGTCGCAGATCATGTAGGACGTTGGGATGTCTCTTGTGCTGAGCCACGTTAATCCGGACTCCCATCCTCTCCCAGTAGGCAGCACTGCCTTTCTTCCAGACCTGAGGTTTGGAGGAGTCAATCAAGGGAGCTTGGAAGAGCTTGATTTTTGATCCTCGGCCCGTGGTTGGCTTCTGCAGGGTTTGGCACAGGTACTTCTCAGTCTGTGTGGCCCACCTGGCAAAGTCTGAACCCAATCCAGTGATGGTCTGCCCGATGATCTCAAAAGGGCCATCATCTTCGTTGTAAGAGGTCCAATTGTTCGGAAGTTGGTAGACCCTTGCGATGGGTGGGAACCGCTGAAGTTGTTGGACTGGCACTGCCCCAGTGGTGCAGTTCAGCTGCAGAGAGAGAGCACAGTGCGGCTTCCAAGGAACTTCCCAATCCGCTTCCAAGGTGACAAAACTGGCCAGAGAGATGGATACAAGGCAGAAGTCGAGGTGACTGCCTTGAAGTGTCGTGGGCCCTGTGGTGGCCACAATCTGCGCTCTCATCTTGCTGGGGATGTTGGTTGCCGCCAGCTCCTCCGGGGAAGTTTGCCAGTCTCCGCCGACAATGAATGGTGCTTGGAGATGATCCAAGAAGTGAAGCAGCTGCTCAAGGATGTCTGCATTCAGTGTCGACTGCAGGGTTTCGCCCGTTCTGAGGTAAAGCTGGACGAGATAGATGTTTTGGCCTTGGCGCTCCATACAAAGTGCTGTCCATCCATTGCCCTGCTTGGTGTAGTCGTGGACGTGATGGATGAGGTGTCGGGCAGGATGAAGAGTGATGAAACCGCCCGTTGAGCCTCCATTGCCAGTGGGCTCGGCTGCCACTCCATGACAATTCCATCCTCTGGTGGAGAAGTACTGCATGGTGTTATCGAGACTCGCGGTTTGCAGGTGGGTTTCCTGAAGCATCAAGATGGTGTCCGCCTTTGTCCAAATCCAGTCCTGTACTTTCTTGCCAAAGAAGGTGACATTGCCAAAGAGCAACTGCAAAACCTCTTGCGCCTTCTTGGGCTTCTTGGCTAGGGTCTCCGCAATCTCAATGGCCGTGTCAGGGACCAGTTCAGCCGGGCTTGAGAGGACCAACCAGACCTGAGAGATCTCCTTCATCTGTTGAGGCGAAATGAAGGAAATCGGAGTGGGGTAAGTTTCATCGTCCCCCAGCCAGTAGGCATTGTCTATGGCCAAGATGCTTTGGTAGTGACCATTCTCATGACCTTCGCCTTGGTGCAAAACCATTGCCACGATCTGGTAGGAGGCATAGTGCACATGGATGCCATCCTCAGAGAAGGGAATGTTGAGTCTCGTGGGAATCTCAACTTCTCGATGATGCTTGGTCCATTGCCCTTGGTGATGGGTGGACCTCTGCAGGTTCAAAACCAGCCCATCTGGGGAGCCATACAGGTACTGTCCATTGCCCTCATCAGCCCAGTGATTGATAAGGTCGTCCAGGGTGGCAAAGGCCGGATCATCGGGGAAGAGTAGGTTGAGAGGGAATTGTTCCCGTTCTTCTAGTTGTCCTCTGGTGTTCCGATGGAAGAATCTCCCTTCGAAGAAGGTACTGCCCGCGAAAGACCATAAGGAGTGCAGGAAATCAGCCGCATCAGCTTGTTCATCCGCCTTGAAGGGAGCCCAGACTTGGTGCATGTCATGGAGACCCTCAAGGAGCTGGGGCTCGCTATCAGATAGGTATTGTCGGACTGCTCGGTGTGTTCTGCCCCATGCCAGTGCTGCATCTTCAGCAAAGCCTCCCGCCCAACACCAGCATCTCCAAGGTGCATTGCCAAAGCACTTGTTCTTGGGATTGTGAAGAATGCTGGTGAGGCATTGGGAGATCACAAAAATGTTGGCCATTGAGTGTTCCACTTCGCCAGGTACCTGAAGGTGTTTGTGCACCAGGTTCTGCATGCGTTTGAGGTCCATGAGCAGCTGCTGCCCATTGTGTAAAGTCTGATGATTGCTATAGGCCTGACTGGAGGTGTTCAGGTCCTGCACGCACAGGTTGTATAGAGTTTGTTGCTCAAAAGACATTTGGTTGTCCTGTTCATCCACAGTGTGCAGCATCTTGGTCAAGGCTCGGATGGCGGAGGTCCCGAAAGTAGCAGTCCCCTTGCGGGGCTGCTCTGAGGTAGGTGAGCTCGGTGCCTCCGGATCCGCCTGACGCGGTGCCGCCTTGGAAGTAGTCAAAATCGCCCCCCCCCAGGATCTTGGGGCCGCCAGTGTGTCGCCGGCAGGGCCCATAGCCCGAAGGAAAAGGACGGCTCGTGCTTGAGCCTAATTGCAAAGGTGATTCAACATGAAGCGCAAAACCCCTGCACTCATGTGTAGGTGTCCCCTGTTCATGGGCAAGATGCCATGAGTCAATCCCCAAAGTAGACTGTTCACAGGCCGAGACTGAGGATGGGCTGTTACCCACCCGACGTTTGGCTGCCTGGAGCTGTCTTGCGTCGTTTGGCCTCTTCCTCAGCATCAGCCTCGTTTGATGGCCTCTTCAACATGACATGAAGTTGGTCTTTTTGCTCCTGGGTGAGGTTGAGTCCAAGAGTGCTCAGAAAACCAGAAACTGCCTCGGGGACTGAGTCTTTCATCTCAGTGTCCAGAGGTTGCAGTGGTTGTTCCATCTGCATGGCGCTGACTTTGGTCATGTAGGCCGTGCTGATGGTGTTAAGGGAGCTCTGTTCAAGTTCAAGCTTGGTCTGCAGAGATTTCATCTCATCAAGCAAATCCTGGTAGTGCTTCTTGGTGCTGTCAATCTTCTGTTGCAGGATCTGCTTCCGATGCGAGATGTCCCTCAGAGTGCAGACTTGCTGCTTGAGCTTCTGGGCCATCTCCTTTTCTGACTCTGGTTGTGGCTTGGTGATTCTCTCAACCAGTTCCTTCACAGGTGCCGGAAGGCTGGCCAAATTCTCCTTGAGCACATCCGTGAGGTCAGGTTCGGTTGTTTTGGGCGTCGGATTGATGCCCAGTTCGGTGAGCTTGGCCTTCATGGTTGGATCCATGGTGTCCCATGCTGGAGCTAAGATCTCCGCTGCATTCTTCTGGAGGCGTCCTGGCTTGGGTGGTCGTGCATGTGGAAGACCTGGAGGAGGGGTCAAAGATCTCGTCTGCCGAGTCTGCCATCTCCTTCTAGGCCGGTAGTTGGAGGTCTTGCCAGCCGCTCCTTGAGTTGGTTGCTTCCAAGCCGCTCCACAATGCCTGCATGTATATCCAGGTTGGATCCTATCTTCCCAAATCCAGTTCCTGCAGGTGCTCGAAGTGCAGGTCTGGTAAGTCCGCGTGCTCCAGTCCATGGGATCGTGTGCAGGTAGAGTCCGAAGATGGTGCCTGCCTTCTCTTCAGGGATGGTGTGCTCGTAGACGCGAAGTGCCAGAGCGAGAAGTGGCGTCCTGATCCTTGAACCGAGAAGGCTTGAGCCAAAATGGCTACGGAGATATACAATTAATATATATATATATATATTATATATATATTATATCCCTTAAGAAACAAGAACCGGTCTTCAAAAGGGTCAGTGAAAACCATACTGTGTGTTGTGTTTCTAAATGAAAACACATTGTTTTTTAAATGTAGACTCTACATTCAAAAAGGTCTTCATCTAAGAGGTTTGTCAGGATGTTTGACTTACCCCTTTCTCATCCTGTCCCACCATTCATTCCAACCATGGTAAATCATGAGTTGAGGCTACGTGCTCCTCAATGTCTCAACCTTGTATACATCGGAAGGGTTCAGAAAATACAACAACAACAACAACAACAACCATTTTTGTGTTTTCAGGCATGTTTTGCAAAAAAACATGCAACATGTTAAGAAACTCCTTCCAAACATCCTCCGGGGAAAAGTTATATAAACAACCCAGAAGGAATTGCCGATTACTACGGGGTAAAGTACGGGTTTGCACGAGCTTGGCACGGGTTGCGAAAACATAATATAATGTTTCTTAATACCACCCGATGGGGAGGTATTTGTGCAAAAGTACGGGTTTGGTACGGATTTGGCACGGGTCGACATCCACGTTCATGTTTTCACTGTATTTCTCAGGTGTCAAGATCTTGGGTGATTTTCAGAGCAGACACTTTCTATGAATCATGCTATATAATTGTTGTTCTTGATTCTCTTTGTGCAGTATGCGAGCTGGGTGGAGGACATTGGACCTCAGGCGCCAACGGAGACCCATTTGGAATATTTGAAATGCCCTTATTACTCATCAACACAAAGCCTTAGAATGTCAAGAATTAAGAGTTTCCGGGAAACGTGATGTTTTTGCGTTCACCCCGTTAAACATCTTTAAAATAAAGAGGCTTTGGTGCTTTTCATTTATATCTACTGTTTCCATAAAGATGCGGTGCAAACAAGGCTTAGAAAACAACACATGCCACCTGAAATTCATCCAAGACACAGGTCCTAAACATAATCTCGAAACATACCTTCAAAACATTCCTCTTACATATTAGATGACCAACGTTGCGACAGTGGAATTGGTTTTGATGTTGAGTTGTGAGCCACAGCTCATGGCCAGTGGCTATCTTCTTGAACCTTCTTGAACAGCACTTAAGCCTTAAGCACACTAAACATCAAACAGCTTATTTTTTTTCCCAACCCACATGTTGCAAACACATGCTCAAATCCCGATACCCCAAAAACATCTCCGTGATGCATGACGCCCGAAGTATCCCCGTGGGCCTCGTTTGCTAGACATGGCGCTACGGACGACCTTCATTTGCTACAGACACCTGAGCCAACATGCCCCCCTGCTTCAAGACGTGTTGCCGCCTGCCCTACTGCAAGACATCAAAAACTAGAAAATGCATATTGACCTTAATTGACTTGGCCTCGGAAGAAAGGGGCTGCCACGTGCTCGTTCTTGGTGCATTCCTCCAGAACCAATCCTTCCTTCCTGCGCCCAGAACTTTCCTTTGCTGAAAGTTGATTTTGCCCTTGGTGTTTTGTTTGCTATGACCAGTTCTTCCATCTCCTCTCGGGCTGGAGCAATGAAGATTACAACACTCTCAGGTGCCACTGTCACCCAGCTTCATGGTTAGACAGATCAAAGAGGCTCCTAGCTGGTCGAGTTGGAGAGTTGGAGACTCAAGGTTTCGACAAAGACTCTTCAGTGAAATCATGAGACTTCGCTTCCACCAAGTATGCAGCTGGTAATCCTGGAATTCGTGCTTGAAGAGACAGCTTGGGAGGCTCTACTCCTGCGTGTGAGAACAATCGAGTTGTGGAAGCTACACAGTTTCTTCAGAAACCACTGGATCCCAATCGGAGAGGTGCAGACACTGTCCCTCCACCTCTGCATCAATCATGCAGCAAAACGGGGCCACTTGGAAGTGGTGCGGTTGTTGCTCGAGGCCGGAGCTGACCAGAACGCAGCAATGCAAGACAGGGAAACTGCGTTGATGGTTGCAGCTGTGAAGGCTGTGAAGGGCCACTTGGAGGTTGCGCAGTTGTTAAGAGTGGAGGTCGCGCATGAATTTGGTGCGCTTAGATGCGCTATATATAAGTTGGTTTAGAATGGTTTCCAACGTAAAATGCATGCATGCATGGCAGCTGCTCAACCACGCCGGTATATACACACACGACGATCGCACCCCTCCTGATGGGTCGAAGATCGCACCATCGACGTCGAGATGTCCTGTCCCTATGGGGCCTACCCCTCGACATCCTATCAAAGAGGGGCTGCAGAGGATGGCTGGTCTGCACAGCCGATACACAGGACCACCACAAGCAGGGTTTGTGCAATTGGTCGTGCCAGGAGTATGATGAATTCATGGAAGACTCCAAGATTGACAAGGTGCTGTCGCGTCGTGAACGCATCTTCCAAGTTGTTATGTGATGCAACACACACGTTTGGGGTGACATGTAATGACTAGAGATGCCTCTAGTCCGACTTTCGAAGCACTTGGTGGATCTAGTAGACATGTCAAACACCTCAGATATTAGTTGGAGGATGTTGGAGGTCTCCTTAAACCTATACCTGTTTGGGTTGCTTTGTTCACTCGTTGAACCTCCCAAAGACCGCTCTTTCTGCTTCGACGAGGGTCCTTGTCAAGTGAAGACCTGGAAAAAACCGCGCAATCTCCATGAGAGGCCAGCAAGGAGACTGCACTGAAGCAGAAAAGAGGCAAGACGAGTGCCTGGCTTTGCGTTTGTTGTATGTTTTTGTCAAGTGATTGTTGAATTGACATTCGCATGCGAGAACCACTTTACAATCCTTACAGGTCCCTTGGGCAAAGCCAACTTTGCCACCATTTGGACGAAGGAATCGGTAGAGTCCTCACATGTTCATGTGTGCATGTGGGAATTCGCCAATGGTTTGAGTAGACCGGAATCATTGTGGTTCAACGGTGCCAAATGGACAGACTCACCAGGTCACCGTTTATGGCGTTTCTTTCCGGAGATAAGACTGATCAATAAGACATAATAAGACCGGACCTTTGGGGATTCCTTTTTTGGCAGAAAGCACAGCGACAGATGGATGGGTCCGGTCCGGCGGTAGGCTCGGTCCCGGATGTGGGAACCTCCGAAGCGAGATGGTAGCTCCGGAAGGGTAGTGTGCCAAGAAACAGGACCACCCAAAAGCCGGATTTCTGCATACACAAAAAGTCAGGGTGCTCAGGGTCTTGTCAGCCGGCGCCCTCCAAACCTAGATCACAGTGTCTCCAAGCACCAATACCTGAGAAGGTACGACCGGATCCCTACAAACCCAATGAAAACGTCGCATGCCGCACCGGCTGTCGCGGTCCCACGGTGCTCCTGAGGCACCCAGAATCAGGAGTTGAGCACGGCCAGTGGGGATTTGGAGAACACCCAGAAGGAGCTCAGCGCTGCGAAGGAGTATTTCGAGAAGCTCAAGTGGGGTGCCCGGTGGGTGCGTTTCTGTCGGCTGAAAGAGCGCTTGATTGGTACAGGTGTAGATTCTGGAAAGGTGTAAAGTGCTTTATTAGTATATGTTTATATGATCTATAGCAGCTCGTGGAATCATGGTAGAAGAGAGGACCTCCATAATTTACCTGTAATGCAGAAAGCTTGCAAATTGTTTTTCACCCGACAACATTGGGTAGCGCTCGATGAAACTAGAGAGCCTACCCTATTGTGACCTTTTCTGCTACAGAACAGAAAATCCGACGCGCCTGGCCAGTCGAATGACGATTATATGACTGCAGACAGACACGCACACACACACACAATGGCAACACCAAACCTACTGTAACCATCGGTAACCGCGACAACATTTGACAGTCGACAAGGACAAGCGGAGGAGAAGCAGACATGCATGAGAACAAGGCATCAGACACTGACAAGTAGCAAGCAGCATCAAGCAGCAAGCAGCATCAAGCAGCAAGCAAAAACACACCGTGGAATTCCTGAAAACATGCTCCAGGTTCTTTACACTGCTCACGATGTCCACTGCTAGTTGGGCAGCGATGGCTTGACCTGTCTTTCTTTATTTTTTTTGCAGGGTGCAATTTTCGCATGTGGAAGAGAAGGCTTTTGGATGCTTACATTACATGGTCCCACATGGTCCCAGCCATTGGTATATGCTGTGGCAATTTAGACGTTGCCTTAAAAGCAATTCATTCAACAACGAGGACCCTGAACTCGATCTCGATGCCGCCCTGCCACCCCTTGGATGAATCAACGCCAAGGCCGGACTGCATCGACATTGGCCCTTCCTATGCGGAACGCAAAGCACAAAGGGAGCAAGAGATGCAGGAGCGCCGTCCGATGAAGCGCCACAAAAGGTCCTTTTTTGAGCGCCACCGACGTTGGGGCGTCATTTGACGTGTGATTTGATGATCTTGATGATCTTGGTTGCGTCAAACCACAAGAGGGACATCACATCAAGTTTGTCCCATCAGTTTCACCCCTTTGTACACAGCCACCGCTGGCCTAATCCGTTCAAGCTCCTATAGGTCCGGCGTTTTGATCTCGTTCCATGGCCGGGCCATCGCGGAGTCCGCAGTAAGTCCGTGCCGAGTGAAAGACCAGGACCTCAGGGAAGCCTTGGAGATGCTCGGCAACCTGTAGGCCGCTCCTGAGGGTAGCAGATGGAGTGACGATAGGTGGTTGGTATCCGCTAATTTAGACTCTTGACCCCAACCATTTGAATTGAACATCCTCTTCATCTGGGGGAGTCTACATCAAGAGTCACCAAATAACGAGAGAAGACATGTTCGTTTGTTCGGTGAAAGCAGCATGTGGTGAGTCACTGGTCGCATCCGTTCGATCCCCGATCAGCTCCTTCAACGCCTTAGGCCGCCCACGGGCGTCGACGTCGACGCCTTCCGCCGAAAAGAAGAGCGGACCGAGACGTGACGGGACCGCAGGAGGGTTGGTCATCGACAGTCCAAGACCAACTCATTGAGTGGTTCAGACATGTTGAGAACCAGCAGTTTCAGAAAGGATGTCGTTTTTTTTGGGGATAGGTGGGATAGGTTGCCGGGCTTGCCCATTCTGCACGGACTAAGAAAGGCAACCCCACTGGATTGGTAATAAACAAACCCAGCTAGTGTTCGTTCCAGCTTTTTAGTTTGGCCGCAGGCTACAGTATCACATATTACAATGATGTTTTCATTCATATTACATAACGAATGGAAAACTTGTGTTGCTAAGTTAAAGTCGCCTTTCAGGAGTTTCGGCGGCCCCAATTCGCTTTCGGTCTGCGGTTTCACCACACCGTTCGCGGTGCTTCTACGTCCAAGGTCGGTCACCGTTTCGGTCGTGCGCCACGTGCGCCCACACGTCGGCGTTGTTCGTTCCCGGCGGGGAATGACCTCACTGGTGCACCCAGTCCCAGTCCCGGCGTTTGTCTCAGAGTGCGGACACCTTGGCACTCTGAATCGAACCTGTCATGGTGGGAATTCCCTCACTTGAGACACCTCTACCACTCTTGGTGTCTCAAGTGATCTACAGATTTCAGGTTTTACATGCCTGCAGGGGCATAGATTGGACGTCGCGACAGAGAAGATGCATTGGCAGCGTCCCTTCGAAAGAATAATATATCTATTTGCCAAGAGTAATGATCAGGTGGTCTCCAAATAAATACCAGGTGGATCCCAAAAGGATCTATCTTCCAAATTGTATATAATTTGATACCTATTTTTATTCAGTTGGCATCCCTGGCTCCCGCCCCTCGCGTCTTCCGAAAGCCAAACCAAACACCGTTCGAACGCCTCGAACGCCTCGAACGCCTCGCCTCGCCGTCCTTTCCGCGCTGCCCGTCTCACCAGCCAAGCGGGGCCGCTCCAAGGTGGGAGGGCCGAGGGTGGAGTCCAGGTGTGTGGTGTACGGCCGATTCGAGTGGTAGACCATGCGTGTTTGGACATATGTTGTAGTCCAGCCCTGTGTGTTTGGATACATGTTGTAGTCCAGCACACCATCGGTAGATATGTTGTAAGATGTTGTATAAGCATAGGCTCCAATGGGTAGACTCTGACTATTGAGTAGACCATGGCAGACCCCTGAGCGGGGTTAGCCTTCCACCTTGGTCATCCCTGGTCCTCCAACTTCCGGGGTTCCTGTCGCCGTCCGCCCAGTTTCTGTCGCCGTATCCAGGGCGCGGCGGAGCCGAAACACCCTTTTGTTGACCTCCAAATAGATACTGTAGAACTTCGTAGATCCCCACTAAACCTGGCACGGTGCCATCCTCTCTACTTGGAAGTTCGTAGATCAACACACGAACAAAACGGTATGGGACACCGGTGCCATCCTCTCTATTGGGGGACCATGCACTAGAGACACGACGTCGACCTGGGTACCGGGTACCGGGTACCGGTCCATCGGGCCAGGCGTCATGGAGGGAAAGGGCGGCGGATATGGGTCGCAGATCCTCGGCTGAAGGAACACCTGACCTGGCTCATGACCTGACCTGGGTGACCTGAAATGGCTTTCTGTTCGTAAGTTCTACATGGCTTCTACCTGGCCAAAGCTTTGCCTTTCTTTGCAGAGCCAAAATATCAAATAACATATCCAGGCCACGGGAGAAGAGTCCAGCTAGCGCCAAAGAAGTTGCTTTGGTTGGGTTGACATCTGTGCAGGGTTGTCGGGGCTGAAGAAAGGGTGGGGCTCCATGTGATTTTGTTGTTCCAGCAGCTCTGATGATCAAATATTTGGCTGGCTCGATCCCTGTCAAGATGTAGGTAACATGTCTGTTGCAGCATTCTTGACACAGCTTGCATGCTTGATTGGAGAACAGACCCCAAAACATCTCAAAACCAACTGATGACTTCATCCAGTCCCCCAGAAGCTGCCAGGTCAGGTGCCAGAATTCCGGATAACTTCTGGACGTTGTGAGAAATGTGATGCGAAAACACCTCCTTGGACCATTTGGGCGGAAGGGAGTCGAGTGTCTCTACGGTCCTTTGAGCTGATCGAATGGGATTTCTTAGGCCTCAAAAAGGACTCCCTGGACACCCTCCTAGAACCCACCCCATGGACGAACCTCAGAAGGTACGACTGGAGTCCTAGGGTTGGTGATGGATGAGGTGGGTACCATGTGGGCAATGTATTGAGTCTGTCTATGGCACCCAGGGGTGTTGAAGAGGGGGTCATCCTCCTCTTCATCCAAATCATGGGTACTAAAAGTAGGAGATTGCCTGATATTTGCCTTGTTGATGATGTTGGTCGGCACCAAATCTTCTAAGCATCTTAGCATTTGAGAGCGCAGGCGCATGACCAATCCGTGGGGTTTGGACGGGCCCAGCTTTCTTCAAGCTGAACGTTTGGTGGTTCTGGACATGGCAATACGCATTCATGCAATCTCCATTCCTCGAAGTTTCTGCAGGGCTCGTTGATTGAATCTATAGTATATATTATATATATATATATGTACCCAAACAGTTTACTGTTGGGGTTCTATCTTAGCTGGCCACACTGACTGGCCGTGCCCCTGAAGTCTGTGGCCGGGCTCTGTGGCCGGGTCTTGTCCTCCTCTTGTCCTTCTCTTGTCCTGCTGTTGTCCTCCTCTTGTCCTTCTCTTGTGGCCGAACAATGAGCGATTGCCGCCAAAAATCACTGATAAAGCAGTTTGCTCTTGGGGGGGAAGGTAGGGCGTACCAAGAAACCGTTGACTAATGTTGGTCCAAACGAATCGTTTGGAAAAACTGTTTGGGGTCTATGCTGGTATAGTTTTTATGCAGTAATTTTCGTACACATTAGCATGACTTCACCACTTGGTTGGTTTTCTTTTGGAATCCAATTCACCTGAAAATTCCAAAAAGGGTGCCCCAACATTGCCCCATCCAACAGGCTCCAGGACCTTCACCACGCTCCTCACCTCCCGACCCGCCCAGGCATGTCCCTGGACTTACGGACCGATGGAGCAAAACGTGGGGAGTTTCGAGCCGAAGTCGCTGTGGAGTCCTGTGCCAATGCGGGCTGGAAGGCTGCTGGCTTTGCGCTTGACCCTGACAGACACTTGAGTAGCTTTAAAGTATATACAGGTCAACACGTCCACATGTGCAACGGAATGGTGAGAGGAAGAGAGCAAAGAGAAGCCTTGCGGGTTTTGACATGTTTTGACAGTGAAGCTGCAACTGCAGCTCTTGGTTCTCTTGATGGATCACTTGGGTTAGGGATCAGACATCTACAGTAGGCCCTCTATAGGCTGTAAGAAACTATTCCCTGTCAATGTTCCTCTACAAAATATAAGGTTTTTTTGGCTCGATATAAAAGGCCATATGACATGATGATGCATTTGGGACCCTCATTGTTGAACTACCGACTCCACGGCTTTCCACACGCCTCACACGCTTCATCCCCTCATCCGCCACAGTCAACTGTGACGCCCACGCCCAGAGGGAGCGGTCGGTTGGCGGCGCGGCGCTCCTTTCGGAGGACCAACGATTTGAGGGCCAAATCGTGAAGTACTTGGTGGACAAAGGCTACGGCTTCATCAGGCCCGCGCTCTTGCGGAATCATGTCCGGTTTCCCGAGATAGGAGATGGCGTCCTCTCATCGGACGTCCTTTTTCTTGGAGATATATAATGAATCAACATAGATGAACATTAATGAATTCAGATGATACATATATGTATATATATATATATAAATATATGTATGTATATTACATACCAGGACCCCCTGTTTGCGGTGTCAGTTGAAGGCCCCTTAGAGGTCAAGACACCCCTTGTGGGTCCTGGCATATAATGTTATATAGATCATGTTGCGGCGGAGGGCGCTTATTTAATGTGCTTTGTCGTGTGGGAAATCTCATGGCATGCGAAACGTGGATTCCGTTACAACAAATCATCTACCGCGCGGCGCGTTAGACGCAGAAAGACGTTCAGGCATTCAACAAAACATCCACAAGCAGACAAAACATCCAAAAGCATTCAACAAACCCAGATACTCCATGTATGTCATTTTTGACTACATTTTGGGGTGGTTTGGGTCAAAGCAACCATGTATGTATGCCATACATGGATTGTCTGGGAAAGGTTGACTCTGAGGTGGTGGAGTTGTCGCATGTTGACCTTTCAGGTGTCAAGAGCTGCGGCAAAGTCGATATCCAGACCGAGCAGGGACTCTCAGAGCGACATGTTTGGAGTGTCCAGAGCAGGGACTCCCAGGGGCACGAAAAAGTGGCAAAACCTGTGCAACTGTTTGTGTGCAGAAACATGATATAGAAGGAGGATAAACATCAACAACAGGCACAATTTTTCAATCTTGCGTTTCATCGAGCTGAAGTATCAAGCACTGCATTGTAGGAGTCATTATAGGCATTTGTTATCAATGAAGCACAATGAAGCAACAAGCAACACATTAGGTCTCGGTTGTTAAGTTATGTTTGCAGATGTTTGCTGCATCACCCTCAAAATCACTCACAATGGTTTTGTAGATAGTGTGGGTTTACCAGGAAGACCTTTTGGGGTTTTGCAAGGTTTTTGCCTTTTGCTGACCCTCAACTCTGATTTGCTTCGCACCTGCCTTTTCGGCTTACCCCATGTGACCGTCGCAGTCGTGACACGAGTGGGCCAGTCTTTTGTGGCGCCTCCACCTCACTATATATATATATATATGCACTACATATATGACTATGCATGATGCACACATCAGACTGTGCAGTACGTAAACGACTATTACATATATACATCAGCACTGGTTTTCGCTCGCCCAGCCTTCAGGATATCTTTCTGCATCAAAAGCAGCTCGGGAACTTCAAAGAGGGCGACGCTGTGAGCTTCGGGGTGCCTTGGCAAGTCTAAGAGGTCTAAGAGGTTCGCCGGCTCGCACGCGGCGAAAAATCTGCCGCCTTGGTGACTGGGATAGAACTGGTAGAACTGGTTTCAAAGAATTCAGGTGGTGGAGATTGAATCATGTGATTGATTCTCATGTGACTCGCGAGCTTCTTTTTCGAACCACCAGCACCGGCTTTTCAACTGAGTCTGTGAGAATCATGGGTTGGGTAAACACGCTCAGTTCAAGTTGGGTAATCCCCATGTTTGACAACGTGTCTTTTCGTGTAGAACCCCAAAGCTCTTGCTTGTTGACAAGAAAAGGCCCATCCGGCAGCGTCGGGAAGACTACAGCGCCACGCCTTCAGCCTCCCATGGCAATGGCACGGTGGGGTGGTGAACACATCAATGTAAAGGGCGAGATCATTCGCAGGATTCTCTTCGTTTTTTGGCTCGTTTTGCTTCGCACCACGCAGCTTTTGTGATGACACTGACTGATGCTCAAGTACTGCACCACCCTTTCGGTCAACATACTCTATGCCCACAACCTTTTTGGACGCAGCCTTTGAGAAGGCCAACCAAATTACGGCCGGTTCGGGCAACCGCATGGCGTCGGCGGCTTGCGGCACTCGTTGCCTTTGGGCACCGGATCGCATATCATATCGCCATGGTTGTTCAGTTAGCCATCCTTTTCCCAAGCTTGGCCAAACACGGTGAACGTGAATAGCATCAAAGCATCAAAGGCAAACATCAGCTTGTTTCCAAACTCAAAGGGGTAGTGTTCAACAAGCGCAGCAACGACGTGAGCCGTTGCAATAGAAAAGGGTGCCTTGAGAAAGACACTTTGTTCAAAAATCAACATCAATACCTGCAAGGGTGGCTGGCACAAGATTGCACCCCCCCAAAAAGAAACTAGATAATAACAAATAACAAATAGAACAAACATCTAAAACATAGAAGTCGAAACAATAAGCCTGAAAACAGTTGAATCTGGGCCCTGGGTCTCCCGCGTGGCGTCCTCGTGTGGCGTCCTCTCAGATCTTCCTGAATCGGGATGGCAAGCCTCAGGCCACTGAGCTCGGGAAGCCCAGGCTGCTCATCACTCCTTGAGGATTTAGGAATATCAAGGAATATTTGGATCCAAAGACTTTTGGGTGTTTTTGTATATATATAGTTATATTGGATATAGTTATAGTTATATTATCCTATATACTTTATATATATATAGTTATATTGGATCCTTTTTTTGTCCAAGGACATGGAAAGACACAACCAAATCCTCACGAGCCCGGTTTTGTCACATCCTCCGAACATTGGTTCCTTGAGGTTCCTGATCTGAGGTTTACTGTATGTTGTTTTCTTCTAAGATCCTGTGTTCCTTCATGAGTCAGACGCCAGTGTTTGGGTGCTAGATAGTCAGTCGTTCCAACATCTACTAAGAAGAGGGGCTGTTGAACAGGGGCGCTTTTTTTGAGGCTCGCGTACCTGAATGGCGGCGGCGAGCAGCAGTACCAGCAGCAGGGCCAGTACCCGCAGCAGTCGCAGCAGTACCAGCAGCAGTCGCAGCACCAGCAGTACCCTCAGGAGTACCAGCAGCAGCAGTACCAGCAGTACTCACAGCAGCAGTACCAGCAGGGTCAGTACCAGCAGTACTCGCAGGAGTACCAGTCGCAAGACCACTATGGTATGCAGGGCCAGGGTCCAGGGCTCAGGGGCGAGATCGTGTGGATTCTTTCAAACCGGCGGTTTTTTCCTCCCGGCTCGAGGCCTGGTTGAAGGAATTCAACTCTTTCAACAGATGTGAAAAAGGATAAACAAACACAAACATACTAGATCATCCAGTATGTGGAAAGAACATGAAAACACACACATACAGCCATCCTGGGTGACCTTGGGTGACCTTCGTTGGAGAACTCCCAGATGCCACCCTCGGGCTGGATGCTGAGTGACCTGCCATGCTGAGTGACCGGCCTCGCTCAGGTGGCGACCAGGCGGCCGTTTTTTGGACACAGGGCTGGCCAAGATGCAGAGACTGGGGCACGATGCTGCATGACATGCTGCATGTCATGGTGCATGTCATGACATGATCCCAGCCTTTGACCGGAGGAACCTTTGGAGAGACTGGATCGATCGAACCTGAATTCGCGGCAGTCCCACCAGGTCCGACTTGACAGGGGGAGGACCGCCTCTGGGCGGGGCGGAGGACCTCCAGAGCTTGTTGAATGGTCGGTGACAGAATCGCTATTCCACCATCTTCGGCGTTTCAAGAATGGGAGGGGACCAGGTGTTTAGAACAAATATCATGGGACCCATGATTCGCTTGTAGTATGGAAGAACTCCTTCCAAATTCCAAACCTTGCAGAGACACCCTGCCCTCCACGGGAGATCTGGATGCCAACATGACCCTTTCAGCAAACACTCCAGGCCAGCATGGGCGAATGGCCGCCACAGCCGCCTCAGGATGCGGGTTCTGCGTAGGGTTAGAGCGTCATTCGGAGCGTGGGTGGCAGGTCGTTGGAAGTGCTGCTTAGAGTTCCCCAATGCTGGTCCTTGGGCGATGGAGTCTGATCCAAGTGATTTAAGGAAAAAGATGCGAAAAGGGGTTGTGATTGCCAGAGTTCAGTCAGGCAAGCCTGAGAAGATGATAACAAGATGATTATGGATTCGTCGTCAGGAGGAGGAGGGCACACATGAAGTGGAAGCTAGGGGGACTCAGATGGACTGGCGCAGAGGGTGGGGGCAGCTTTGATGCAGCATGTCAGCATGTCATGTCTTGCGGCATTTCTTAGGTTTGCAGGCGAAAGCCATGTAAAACCCCTTGCCTTCGGCTCAATCTCTCCGCCTTTGTTGTTAATTTTTGGAGGGAAAGGTCAAGGAGTCTCACAGCTGCTTTCGAAAGCTTGCTGGGAGGCATTTGCCCAGGACCTTCAAAGTGACCAAACTTGAGATCTCAGGATGAGATCACCTAGTCTCTGAAGAGATCACTTAGAGACTCGAAAGAGGTCACGTTGAAGGTCCTAGCGGTTAGTGCATGCAACAATATGTAACATGTATTTATTTGCACACATTAGTCTGGTTAAGGATGAAGAATGATCCGTTCCATGCATGCTTTAGTTTGGAGTTCTTTTGCAAATGCCAAAGCTTCTGGGCAGTTTGCTTCAGGTGTTCATGTATGACAATGACTGGTGTAGGTGCCTCATCGCCTGAGTTCTCTCAAGTCCACGGCTAAAGAATATGATTCCTGTCACTGTCACTTACTTCAATGGAACCATCCGAGAAAGTTCTGCGCGCGAAAAACGGACCGGCCTCAGGTGCCAAAGGATTTAGTGTCTCAGTTGGAGGGAGGTTCCGAGCCCAGTGACTGGATGTCTTGTCTTTTTTGCATGGAGGGAGCTGCAGAAGTGGACTCGAGATGTTGTAGATTTTGTAGGGTCTAGTGGGGAGTAGAATGGAGTAAACAAACACAGCAACACTCGGAGATGTCCATCGTTGCAGCTTTCACTGTCCAGCTTTCGGGCTCCGCGCCCTGGTGTCGATCGAGTCTGGAGAAACTCCGTTTGGCGCTGGGTTCTTTCAGATATGGCGCCACTCCAGTGGCAGCTCCTATTTAGCCACCTGCTGCAAAGATCCAGTGTGGCAACATGTCCATATATGTCCATTGTCAACCCATCGTTCGAGTTTGATAAAGCTTATCACTTTAAATCAAGAGCTGGATTAAACAATAATATTAATGATAAAGCTTGATAAGTGATCAAGAGTTTGATGCAACCCACCAAGAGATTGTCACTTATGTACTGTGCAACCTTCTGACCCATTCCAGTGGAGTCAGATCTCACTCTGTTTGTGTTCGATCTCAAAGCAGAAACCATGTTTCAAGATGTTTCAGGTGCCAGACGAGAAACTCAGTGGGATTTTTGCAGGGGTTGTGTCACAGGCTCTTGAAGGTCACAGCGATTTCACATGGAAGCAGTTGTGCCACCTTTTCAGGTTGTGCTGCAGCGGACTTTTGCACACGGCCGATCTTTGTTTCTTTTTTTAATGTTGGGAAAAGCAAAGGAGAGTGGCGTTTGTTGGCTACATGGTACTGCTTATGGAATTTCAGCTGACTGTAGTCGTCATCACAGTTGGCATGGTTGAGTCAGTTTCTTCCTGCAGAATAGTGAAAAATCGTTGAATCTCAGTCTGCTTTGAACTTTCAATTGCATTTCTCCAACAGCCCCTAAGTTGCCCAGACTGAATCTCTCAAATGCCTATGATGGTGTCAATGTCGAAGTGCTAAGAGTGCGGACTGGGCTCTTTTCGTACTGCGCCCAAGGAACCCGACACATCAGCGAGGGACCAGGCATTGACCTCCTTGATCATAGCGACTCAAACTGATGAAGTTGAATACTTTGAGACCACATCGTCTTTAGAGGATATATATATATATATGGTTATAGGGTCGATCCATCTGGGATGTTTATTTGTTTCAAATTTCTATAACAGATATACAAACAGTATTATGAGTAACTCAGACTTGCAAAGCCAAATGACGTGGCTGGTTGCCATGTGTTTGTTTTTCACTTGAGTTTCTTGAAGCTGCTAAGAGTGCCCATTGCCATCCATTGCCCCACTACTCGGACCCTAACGAATCCACCAAAGTTCTGTGAAGTTTCGCTGCTAGTTGCTGATCGTGCTTTGTTGTGTTTTCTGGCATAAGCGTTTCCCGGGATTTGTGGACCAAAAGAATGCGCCGGTCCATGACTTGTTGGCTTCTTGGGACTTACTATAGTTCCTTTTGGTTTGGCCTTTGGCCACAGATGCTTGAAGTTCCCCGTTTGGAGAGTTCATTTGGGAAGAAAAAAGACCTGAGGCCGACTTCATCAATTGAAGCAGATGGCAGGGGGCGACATACAAATTGCCTTCCAGGCCTTTCCAAATCGGGTTTCAGGTTCGGGCTGGGCCTTTTGATCGCGTCACTAGATCGACGAGTTGTGTGGATTTTTAGTTTGTAT
This sequence comes from Durusdinium trenchii, assembly GCA_963970005.1. Classification (NCBI taxonomy): domain Eukaryota; class Dinophyceae; order Suessiales; family Symbiodiniaceae; genus Durusdinium; species Durusdinium trenchii. The sequence goes on along the minus strand of CAXAMN010022328.1, from coordinate 465,784 downwards.
TTTGCGATGCTTTTCGCTTTTCCTAGCGTTCTCAGAAAGATGTTGAACATGTCGATCGTAGATGTTCAACCCAAACAACGCTAAGAAACCTGTAGATTCTGCTGTGTTGCTTTCTAGCTGCTAACTATAGTGCTAACTGGGCCGCTGAGAAGTCGCTGCGAAATCGATGACAAAACGGCTAGAAAGTCCTTGTAAAAGCATATTGAACAGCAAGCTGCAAGCTACATGTGTATGTCCACGGGGATCTATCAGACCTGTTGTAGTTTGGGTGTTTCATCATGACCTGAAAAGGAGTTCTTCTTCACTCAGGAGTTACATCTCGATCGCGCGGACCTTCACTCAGGTGGTCCAAGAAGTCGATCGAAAGGTCGAATTTCGATGTGGCAAAGATGGGTTTCTTGATTTAGTGCATGTGTGCTGTCATTTCGAAAGGTTGACATAAGGCCTATGCCACTGAGAGCCTCATTTCCTATCAACTACCATGTGTGTGCTGAAGGAAGCCGTCCACATGTTCACAGAAAGAGGGGCTGGCTCCGAAGTTGCAGGTGTCCACGAGTGCGGCGCGAGGAAACGGTTTGTTTGGTTCCTTTTGTTCTGACTTGAGTTGAGGTCCGGTGTTGGCTTTTCCAGCTGTGAAGGAGTGCCACACCTTCCTCCGCCTTCCCCTCCCACCCACGCACCACGACCGCCTTGCCAGACTCGACCAGATCACAGCAACCCTGTGGCCGTGGTCAAAGGTCCGAAGGCGCAACGGAACTCGGTGGCGCGCGGTGCCGGGTCTCGGGTCTCTTTCGCTCGGTGGCCCTCAGAATCGGTGCTCGGGCTGTTGCGTGTTCGGCCGGGGGTCGGAGCTTCTCCACCCACCGTTTTGCACGCAGGGGGGACGATTCAGGGCTCTCCAAAGCCCCCCCTATGTGTGGCGGAACGGGCCCGGATTCTTCGGGTGGCCCCTGAGTGCGCTGAGGTGGTTTGGACACCCCGGTGCGAGATCGGCGTTTTGGACCACTGCGGTGCGGGATTGGACGAAGACTCGTCTCCATGCACAGACTCGGGACGAAGTTCGGAGACTGGGTTTCGGAGCCGAAAAAAGCACGAAACACATGTGAAAAGTATATCAGTTGAGTCCGGCCACCCCCCTGTAACTCTGCAAAAAGGTTTCTTTATTAAGACAACCAGCGAAAATTAGCACCAGGAAATCCTAGATAATTCATCGTTACCTGGGGCCTCTCCAAATGGATTTTGAATATGCTAACCCCTCCACTCCTCTCCTGCCCCTCCTGCCCTTTCTTCCACTTCTTCCCCTCCACTCTCTTCTCCTTTCCTCTCCTCTCCTCTCCTCCTCTCCTCCTCTCCTCTCCTCTGTTCTCCTTCCCTCCTCTGCCCTCTCCACCACCACCAGCACCAGCACCACACCAGCACCAGCACCACAGCAGCCATCACCACCACCACCACCACCACCAGCACCCCCAGCACCAAACAGCAGCCCCAGCAGCGGCCACCACCACCAGCCCCAGCAGCCGCCACCAGCAGCAGCAGCAGCAGCAGCAGCAGCGCCACCAGCACCACCACCAGCACCACCAGCACCAGCGCCAACAACCCAGCACCCAGCCCCAGCCCCAGCCAGCCCCAGCCAGCCGCAGCACCAGACCAACACCAGCCCCAGCCGCCACAGTCTACATGTTCATTGCTGGATTTGACATATCTATATAAGTGAAATATTTTCATGTGACAATCTAGCACACCAATCACTAGAAGCAACGGTTCGAAAAGACCGGCCGCGGAACAGAAGTGGAGGTCACGATTCCAACCTCCTGTTGCTTGCAGGTTAGACAGAGGCCAAGACGAAACCAAATCTTCACAAAACCCTATAAACCCTAAGCCCTAAACCCTAACAGCTGCTTGGCCGACGAAATGGGCCACCAGATTTGACGACATTTAGCACCAGAAAAAGCACAATTGGAAGCACAAAAACAGGCACCAGATTTGACGAAATTTAGTACCAGAAAAAGCACAATTGGAAACACAAAAAAGAGCACCAGATTTGACGAAATTTAGCACCGGAAAAAGCACCAGGAAAGCGCCAGAAACTGCACAGGCGGCCACGACAAAGTCAAACGCTGCTGAGGCCAAGTGCTCCGAGCGATCTGCTTTTGGCTCGCAGGTTCATTCTGGACGCGCGAAATTTAGCACCAGATTTGACGAAATTTAGCACCAGAAAAAGCACAACTGGAAGCACAAAAAAGCACCAGATTTGACAAAATTTAGCACCAGATTTGACGAAATTTACCACCAGAAAAAGCACAACTGGATGCACAAAATTTAGCACCAGCTTTGACGAAATTTAGCACCAGATTTGACGAAATTTAGCACCAGAAAAAGCACAACTGGGAGCACAAAAAATAGCACCAGATTTGACGAAATCTAGCACAAGAAAAAACACAAGGGAAAGGCTAGAAACGCAAGCGTTGCCAGGACCCAGCCGCCAGAGCCGTGCCCCGGTTTGGCGCCCCGGTCCCCAGGGCCCAGCCCCACGAAAGCCGTTACAGGGAAGGCCGAGCCCCGGTTCCGCGCGCCGGCTCGCAGGGTCCAGCCCCATGAAAGCAGTTAAAGGAAAAGCGGCCCGCCCAATTCCAGAGGACCCAGCCTCACGAAAGCATTTGAAGGAAGAACCCAGCCCCAATTCTCACAGGGCCCCCACGAAAACATTTAAAAGGAAAAAATGAGCCCACAGGACCAGCCCCACGAAAGCATTTAAAGGCAAACCGGCGTCCCAATTCCCACAGGACCCGGCTCGCGAAAGCGCTCGCAGGAAAAGCAGCGCCCCCGTTTCCAATGGCCAGCCCCACAAAAGCATTTGAAAAGGAAAAGCTGTCGGCTTGCCCACAGGACCCAGCCCCACGAAAGCATTTAAAGGCAAAGCGGCGCCCCCGTCCCCACAGGACCCGGCCCCACGAAAGCATTTGCAGGGAATAGCGCCGCCCCGGATGCGCCCCAATTCCCACAGGACCCGGCGCCACGAAAGCATTTACAGGGAATAGCAGCACCCGGTTGCCCGGGCCGCCCCACGAAATCATTTTAAAAGAAAAACCGTCGTATTGCCCACACAACCCAGCCCCACGAAAGCATTTAAAGACAAAGCACATCCCAATTCCCACAGGACCGAAACAACTACTACTATAGACTAACACCACTTGACCTATTTAATGCTACTTGAGGTATATCTTTTTTCACAACCTACTGATGTGTTGCTTGATGGAAGGGTTTTGTGACTTCCCATGGCTTCACCGGGCAGGAGGGCCCATAGATGAGAGTGAAAAAAGGAGTTCCTGTGGTGAGCGTGCCATCCAATTGGATCTAAAGGTTTTTTAAAGCATTTTTCTGGTGCTAATTTTTGTGCATCCAGTTGTGGTCTCTGTTACAGCGCCGCGGCCATGCACAATATATCAGAGTTATATGAGGCTTCCTCCCGCCAGTTAGATGCATGGATTCTTTTGTCTTGAGACCGCTGTTTGGTGGATGGAGGCATCGACACAGATGGCCGCTTTCAGGTTTGTTTGACTGATCCGATACGAATTGTAAGATATGTAAGTTTGTTTTCCACATGCACCCGGCCGGACGCCTTGAGTTGTTTTCAGTCGACGGCCACCAACTCATTGGTGGCGTCCCGGAGGTTCCGCAAGATCGTCCGGATCTTTGGACCACGCGTCCGTCTTCCTTTCCAGGCACACGCCAGTTTGGCTGCCATCTTGGTGATGCAGGACCGACATGTGGAACGTTCATGCGGGTTCAGGATGGTTCAGGGGTCAATATTGAACACATATTGAAAACATGCACGGGGTTCAGGGGTCAATGTTGAAACATGTTGAACACGTAGACTATTCCCATAAAAGTCCATACATGGATCCAGTTTGGGTATCGCATGGGGTTCAGTTATGCATGTCGATGTACAGTGCAAATGGACGTTGTGTTCATGGCGGGAAACCGTTTCAACCAATTGAAACCGTCTTCCGCTGTTGTGTTCATCCTTCTGGACTGGTAACGGTGTAGTCGAGGAAAGAAGAGGACGTGACCAGACCCCGCCTGAGAGTTGAACATGCAAGACTGGCTCCTTGGAGCACGTTGGGATGGCAGTGCCAGCATGTTGCAAGGTCCAGAAAAGACCACTGTAATTCGTTCTCCCTTGCAGAGGCATTGAGCCGGTCCTTTTGTATAGTTGTTTCATGTTTTTTTCGTTCTGGCCCTGCACATGTCCCTCGGCCAGTTTCTTGAGTGCTAAATGTTGAGAACATGTGCCAGCACGGGGAGCCCCATCCAACCAATTAATTGGTTTATTTTTTCAGGACCTTCACCCCAAAACCAGCCAGGTAACCACCTGCAGGATACCACCCGACTATGATACCCGGTTTGTTCTGTCAACCATCGGTCAGGCCCACACCCGACCGGCACCTTCGTGCCCGACAACCCGTGCACGACCCGTGTGGTGGACGACCCGTGGAGAGCTGCAGGAGCTGTGTGACCTCATCCAGATCCCCGTGTGAGCAGGCGTTTGTCGGGATGAGAGGAGAGGGAGACGAGACGAGATCGCGAAGAAACGCGAATGCGTCCTGTGGAGGCCCTGTCGCCCAAAGCGTCTCTTCCTGTTGCAACACTGGCAGTGCTTCTAGGGCTAGAATCAATATACCGTAAGAAAACTGGTGAAATCGGGTGCCAGATGCTTCACATGTCTGTTCTTTTTTCTTCGAAGGCGAAACCATTTCGATGGATGATCATGGCCGCCATGGCCTTCACCAAGACGAGTGGTTTCTTTCTTTTTCTTCACAAGAACCGACCGCTATATACGGGGACCGCTATATGCGGGGACCGCTACGTACGGCGTGCGCGGAGTCTGGTCGCGGCGATCGATCACGCGGACAAACACTCTATAGCGACTGCCCTTTTTGTTGCCCTGTGATGTGCGTAATTAAGAGGCCTTGTTGTGTGGAATGCTAAGTAGTCTCGGTCAAGATGCGGGGATGTTTGATCTGCTTTGATGACAGATTTGTGAATTTCTAGATCGGATTCCAAGGGGGACAGGTTTGAGGTCGTTTTTGCATGTTTTTGCCTCGTGCAACCTTGCAAAGAATCATTCTAAGCCTTGAGGCGCATCCAGATACTGGGCTTGCAGGCCGCTTTGTGGGGACCATCTCATCCAGATGACTAGAACATACATAATATGTGATCGCCACTCCAAGAAAGACCTGCAAAGTCGTGAGCAAAACCTGGAATTTATGAAGGCAACATCATACCAGTGGGTATGTATAATATATGTTTTAAAAAATAACACAATGTTTTTTGTTCCTTGTGTTGACCTCAAGTGAAGAAGTTGGAACAGTACAGACCTTGCTATGAATACAATTTGATGGTAGTAGATCTGTTTGAAACATCTCTCGCATGGTTCATGTTTGCTTGGAAGAGCCTTGCTCAAACACAAACAAACAGTCTATAATGATCCATAATGAAACTTAATAGCAGATCCTTGTCTCATCTTTGTCGGGAAGGGGTGTCCCACCTTTGATTTCGAGTTTGCTTTGTGTTGACATGTTTGACTATCAATGAGTTTACATGAGTTTACCATTCATCCATCCTTTGCTTCAGACTCCATGCCTCACCACCACTCCGCGGACCGGCACACAGGTTCACTTGGGACGCACGGCTGAGGGCCAACTGCCGACCCAAATCGAACCAAAAGTCGGGTTGGTGGCACCGGTCGAAAGAGACCCAGCTTCCATGGGTTGACAGATGTGTCATTCAGATTCAATGTGATCATGACATAAGTGACCATTGCACAAACGCATGTTCAATCATTTTCACTCTGCTAAGCGCACGAACCAATGGCAGTGCCACGAGAGCAACACGTTCACTTCACATGCCACGTGAGCTCGGCTTCAGTCAGCGATCCACGCGAGCTTCGGTCAGCGGTGTTCGCCGGATTCGCCCGGCGCGACCGCAGAGTTGGACGTGGAACGGCAGAAAGAGCTCTGTGCTGATGACTATCTCCAGTCTCCAGTCGTCGCAGGCCGCCAGGCCTTTCAAAAGACATATAAATACGGGAAGACGGGATATGCTGATTCTGATTCTCCACCTTTTACCTTGGGATGATTGAACCCACTGACTCATATTTTGCGTTCATGAGTTGAAACTACCAAAGATATCTAAAGATAATTCTATACCAGCACCCTCCAACAGGTCACCACCTGACACGTTTAAGTATCCAAAAGCTACCAGAGGAGACCTGTTGGAGGGTGCTGGTATAGAAGAAATTATGTAATGGTTATTAAGAGTTGATCAACATAGATTCGATTTGGGAGCCAGCGCCAAAACTTATTCCGAACACTTCCTGCTTTTGTTCTTGTTTCGATCTTTAGATCGCACAATGCAAGTCATGTTTGTTTGTGGCGTCTCGGTGGGGGCGTCTCTGGGGGTGTCTCGTCCCGCCCAAGCGCCCGCTGGTCGTGGACTCATGGCTCAAGTGTTCGAGCCACACATGGAACACGGCCAGGCCCGGCAACGGCCAGGGGCCAGGGCCCAAGTCATTCGTGAACACAGAGGACCAATGATATATTGCAGCTGTAGACGTGAAGTCCGTCCGGTGTCCACCATGTTTCAGAGGTGAAAAGGCTATTTTGGGGGGTCCAGCCAATCCTTTGGAGTCGTTCTATTTTTGGGGCTGGATTCGACCATGCCAGTGCAGCACGGACCGGTGACCTGTGGTTGGTTGTTGGCGAACGTGTCACCTGTCGGTGATCGCTTGGTTGGATGCTCATTTTGCTTTGGCGGGTGAAAGTCAGCCCGAGATCATCGGTAGACATGCCCACCATGCAGGCCCTTTTTGCCATGCCCCACGTGAAAGCCCTTCTCGCCCCAGGCGTCATGGAGGGGCAGCGCGCCAGTTATGGGGCGCAGATCCTCGGCTGAAGAGATCATGTCGAGTTAGACAGTTGCAGGATGTTGCTGGCAGACTGGCAAAGCAACTATAAATCCTTTGGTGGAAGGAAAGGCAAAGATTAAAGCATGATGAAGCTCTATGTTGGTTGGCCCTTCAGGCATACCTGAGATCTTAGCAAAATCAGAACCTCCAGGGAGACCTGACAAGAAAACTGCATATATAAAACTGCGGCAGCCAGGGTGTTCTTAGGTGGTGAGTGCAGCCAGCAGGGATTTTATCCTCAATGAGGTTAATATAGGACTAACCATCGGGTCGTTGCACTGTCCTGAATTCATGGCAGACTAGTCTAGAATCTTACTGACACGGTCAGGTGCGGCAGGTGGGAGCATTCTAGAGATAAGCTGGACGTTTTCACAGCGGGTAGCCCATGGGCTTGTTGGCACCGGACAAGACAAAGTCAAGAGTGAGGACTAAGAAGTGCAATATGATTCTTCCAGCTAAACAAAACAACCTTTGTCAACATGTCATACCAAGTTACGTATGACAATGATGGGTGCTTCCTAGGCCCGATTCTTGACATGAGCCCATGTGATGGACCAGGTGATGGACATCATCCGAAGTTGGGATCCTGACATAACCTGAGCTGTGTCCTAAATCGATCTCCCATTCCATCCACGTAATGTAGACTGATTCATTAAACCTCCCTACCTTGAAGAGGTTTTGCAGTCCAAATGCTCATTTTGAGGGTGGGTCTTATTCATCGACCTAGTTTTCCTTCAGGTGATGTTGATATTTTCCCTATATACATATACAATCATATACACTATATGGGCCCTGTACATCCCCCCTTCTGGTATATATTCTTTCCCAGGTTAAAGCAAATCCAAGTCGAAACATTTAGCCTTGAACATATCTATCAAAAAAAAAACAAAAACCAAACCTTCACAAGTTCTGGTGATCCATTTTTGCCATGTTCCCATCACCAGAACCCTCACCCTGGACCCTTCACGCCTTCATTGAACCAGCGTTGGCTCCGCGACGCGAGGCACGTCCCGGGTCTCACGGACCGGGGGCTTTCCGAGGGCGCTGTTGGGCGGGAGGGAGACGAAGGCTTCGGGGATCTGAGACTGGGGACCTATTTGGATTTGATTGAGTTTTGTATAATATAGTTAGTCTTTGTTGGTATTTATTTTTCTTTGTTGCTTTTTCTTTGTTTTCTTGTTGTTCTTTGTTTTCTGTGTTTTCGGAAGTGAAGGGAGTTTCAAGCTGGTGGATTTTGCTGTTCCTTGTGCATGGACTGGGGACACCCAAATGACACATTGGATTGATAGACCGTGCTTGCGATTCGATTCTTTTTGGTGGCTGTTTCACTCTATATTCTGGGCCGAGTCAGCTCACTTTTTGAGGTACAGATGCCTTAAACCTACGCAGAAGACTCCGACGTACGTCAAATCCGCAATTCCCGATGCCTGACAGCATGGACAGCCCATGACAGCCCTAGGCCGGTCAAGATTGATTGATTGATTCTTGATTCTCAATCGATTCTCAGTGCCTGTGGTGGATCCCTTTCTCTTGGTCAATCCCGGACGTGAAGGAATCAGGTGTTACCCGCTTGCACACCCGACCTTCCTTGCAGTCAGACGCTCGCTCGAAAGCACCCAACGCTCGGAGGACCAACGCTTCGAGGGGCAAATTGTGAGGTATTTGCCCGACAAGGGCTACGGCTTCATCAGGCCGTCGATCGGTCGATCGGTCGTCCTCGGACGAAGGAATCCAGGAAAACCATGGAGTTCTGGGACCCCCCCGGCGTGCCAGTAGTTTGTTTTGATGCGAGTGTTGAGAGCGGTTTAGTTGTAAAACATGCATTTTGATTGCATTTAAAATGTCAAACATATTCAATTCAATAAGAAGAAGGCACGCTTTGTTTAAGTTCATCATACCGTTTGGGTGAAAGGAGAGTCAGGTACGGTATTTCCATATTTCCTGGTCATTTGGAGAGAGAGAGAGAGAGCTCATTTGCGTGAGGATATACCTGGAACTTTCCAAAGATCCAGCAAAACAGGCCAAGCTGCCAGAATCATCCAGAATTGCCGTGGAACCTGTTTTCTGTCAGAACTGGGCCCCTGGAAAGCCTACATTGAGTCTTGGGATTTGATTGGGAAAGTTGCAAAGACGGCGGTTTTTCTGGATGGATTCTCTTAGTGTGGAGGGCAGTGCAGCACAGGGCACTGCACCTCAAACCTCAAACACCTACAGTAATGTAGACTTTTGATCGACCCTCTCTCATTGGGATAGATAGAACCCACTTCAAATGAAGGGGTACAAATCAAGAGTCTACGTCTACGTCATAGACGAAACCATATTGAAACCATATACATATGATATGTATATATTATATATGTATGCCCACTTAATACAGGCCCCACTGTAAATGCCAACTCCTTCGCCATTCGACCTGTGGACGCTGACTGAAGCGACCTGTGGACGCGAGACCAGGTGTCAAGAGTTGCGACAAAGTCGCTATCCCGACCGGGCGCGGGTGGCCTAGCCCGACCGAGACGAGGAGAGACCGGCCAGCCGACGGGTGAGCCTGGGTGACCGTCCAGGACCCCTTTTGCAAGCTACACCGGTGAAGGAGTCCAGGAAACAGAATACAAACACCTTCGCCTTTATCTAACACAGGGCTATTTGATGTTATTTGGTGTTCGCTGTTTTATTGGAACCTGGCTGCACTTGAGGAACTTGTCACTGCTGTTGTGTTTCTGCAAACTTGCAAGAACCATTTCATGAGTTTCCGACCCTTGTGGCTTGTGGAGGGTTTATCCTGCCCCTCGTGCCTACCTGGCATGGACTAGGTTAGATTCCAAGGAAGAGGTTGATCCACTTCACAATAAGGTGAACAGCGCCTTGCCTTGTGAAGTGGGTAGATTTCGACCACCACATTTGTGAGATTCTTTGGGTGTTTTCAACAGTGTCACATGTTTGTTCACCTCTCTTTGTTTGCATCTATTTACAGGATGACCATGCCAACCACAGAACACACCGGATCACGATGTTGTTGGACCATGCTGGAGAGAAGGACCAGACTCAAACATCATCCACGCAGTGTCCCTCCATTCAGATTGTGGCATTTGTTCCATCCTCAGAAGGCATACGTTCATGTTCTCACAAGGTCTCTCCAGTGTGTGTGCGTGTGTGTGTGTGTGTGTGTGTGTGTGTGTGTGTGTGTGTGTGTGTGTGTGTGTTTTGGACACCCCCAACCAAAATATCATACACAATCATGATCATGATTGGTTACAATGATACAACTATGATGATTTAGTAAAACACACATATAGAATCATATATATACATATCGATGTGATGTTCTGCTGTGTTTTTTGAATGTTTTCGGTGCACCGAGCCATCAGGATATATTTCTGCATCAGAAGCAGCTGGGGAACTTCAAAGAGGGCGACGCCGTGAGCTTCGGGGCCCGGTGCCCCACACCGGGGCCCGACCGACACACGTTCACCACCGGAGAATGGCGTCCAAGGGGCCATGGATATCGGTGGAAAGTTGGAAGGATGGATGCCGAGTGTCTTGGGGTGTTTAGATTCATAGCTTTAGCTCCTTGAGTCTAAGTCAGAACCCCCCCCAACGTGGGTCTTGGTGATGAGATTTGCTGACGTTTTGATGATAATCATGGGAATCAAAGTTGAGGGGTATTGATGATGTGGTGATGGCTGATGGCTCCGTTTAGGTTGAACCTCCTGATTCAGGAAATCGAAATACCCCGCCAGAATCCTCCGGGGGAACTGGAGGGTTCTGATGACGAAGGAACTGGTGACGAAGGCGAAGGCTTTATTGCTCAATCTGACATTCCAAATCCCATTGGTTTGGAAGTCGGTTTACTTCAACAGCCTGGAACTGTTGCTTACTGCTCAATCGCAAGCTTGATCGCAACCAACACCAAGTGAAGTCTCCAGTCTAGACCATGCTCGGTATATAACATATACACAAAGCATATGACTAATTCATTGATCACAAACCTCAACTTCGGATTCACCGAGCGAAGACGCAAGTCACCTGTCCTCCGCCGGTTTTGGTCGAACACCGGGACCAGATCCTGCTGAATCGCGACGGCAAGCCCACGGCCACCGAGCCGGAGCCCAAAGACTGCACAGCTGGGTCATCTTTTGGTTTTGTTGGCTCCTTTACTACTAGTAACAAGTGGCTTACTACTAGTAACAAGAAGCTAGTAGAAACAAATAGAAACAATAACTATAATTAAGTTTAAATTACAATTAACAGCCGGGTCGTCTGAGGGGGTTCGGGGGGTTCTTGATATATAGGAGATAGTTGGATTATGTTGGATTGATAATGGGAGATATTATATTGGGAGATATTATATTGGGTCTCGAAGTCTTGGATTCTGAGCCATGGCCCATGCGGGCCCCCAAGCGGGCGTGACCCGGCAGCCGGGGACACCGGTCGGGTCGGAACGCCCGCGGCGCTCTGCCGCGTCTGCGTCCGCCTCGACCGGCCCTGCTGCCGCCGCTGCTGCTGCAGTGGATGTGCCGATGCCTGATGCTGAGGTGGACGATGACATGGGGCAGGTGGAGCATTGCCCGGTGTCGTCCTGCCACGCCAGCCGGGCTGACCTTCATGCAGGTTGGCAAAGCCTTGGCTCCCTTCGAGTGCATGTGGATGCCCATCTTCTGGGGGCCCTGCCGGGCATGCCACCCCAGGAGTGGCTGCAGCGTCACAACCTGGCCATCTGTCCGAAGCTGTGCAGGCCCCGCTGCTGCGCCTTTGGTGCTTGGAGGCAGCCCGGACGTGCCTCGCCTTCTCGGCGAGCTTCCGGACTGGGATGAAATCTGCCTTGCGCCGGTGGACACGCGGGACACCTTGGGGGCTGGGATCTTGCCGAAGGCCAGCAAAGCCTTCCTTCAATGTGTCGCTGGAGTCCTTCTGCACCACCGCCCTGATGCTTGGTCCGTGGTGCGTTCTGGGACCGACACGCTGGCGCATCAACGGGCCCGCCTGGCTTGGACTGAGCTCTGGATGTTCCCCAAGGCCTGTCTGGCGGTTCTTCCCGGCGGCGCCGCCAAGCAAAAGAGGAATGGGAATATTTTGGCCAATCGCCTGGAGCGATGGCTCGCGGGGGAACGCCGCACCCTTTGGGATGAGGCGACTCGGGGGGGGCCGGCCTGGACGTCGCCCTCGCCGTGGTGATGCCGAGGATGCCGATGCCGCCGCGCAGCGTCTCCGGCAGGCTGCTGACAGCTTTGCCCGTCGGGGGCTCCCTGGGCAAGCGGTGCAACGCCTTTGCAGTGAAGGCCTTGCTCCAGACACCGCCCACACTGAGGGCATTATGCGCTCCAAGTTCCCTGCTGCGCCCGCCCAGCAGCACGCTTCTCGCCGACTGCCGGCGGCTGATGCCAATGAGCTCGGTGAAGAACAGGTGCTCGCTGCGCTTCGCAGCTTTAAGAAAGGGGTGGCTGCCGGACCCAGCGGGCTGCGCCCTGACTTTCTGCGGCAGCTCGCTTGTGATGGGCCGGATGCTCGTGCCTTCACGACTGTGCTGACTGGTCTAGTGAATTTGTTGGCTGGTGGGGGCGCGCCTGTGGAGCTCCAACCTTACCTTGCCGGTGCCAAAGGCACTGCCTTGAAGAAGACGACTAAGTCTGGCGAGCCGGACGCTCGCCCCATTTGTTCGGGGGAGGCTCTACGCCGCTTGGTCGGGAAGGCGCTGCTGCGCACTGAGATGGACACTTTGCGGGAACACTTGCTGCCTTGCCAGCTTGCCGTTGGTGTGCCAGCTGGGGCTGAGGTCATGCCCCACCTGGCGAGGCAGTGGTGGCGGCACTATGAGCAGGACACCTCCCGTATTCTCCTCACCTACGATGAAGGCAATGCTCACAATGTGGTTGACAGACACACGTTCCTTACTCGGATGCGTGAGGTCTGCCCTGGCTTGAGCCGGTGGCTCGAATACATATACCCCACAGCTCATCCCACCAAGGTCTTCTACAATGGGCGCATCCTGGATTCTGCTGCTGGCGGGCAGCAGGGCTGCCCGCTGATGATGGCTTGCCATGGTGTGGTGCAGCGGTTGCTGCTCGAAAGTATCGGGGTCCTGCCAGTGCTTCCAGGATCGGCGGTTTCGGTGCCCCTCCTGGATCCACCCGCGCGCCTCGACATGGCGCCCTGCTATGCGGATGATGGCATACTTGCTGGGCCCGCTGGGGAAGTTCTTCGCGCCCTGCGGCACATGCAGCAGGTGATGCCCTCTTTGGGCCTCACCTTCTCGTCTCTGGAAGTTGCGGCCCCCGCCGGGGCCAACCACACGGTTGACTGGGCCCCCTTCGTGGCTGCCGGATGTTCCGTCAGCCCTTCCGGTGGGGCCGACATCCTCAAATGTCCAGTTGGGCCTGCGGCCTTTTGTGAAGGGTTCGCTTTGACGCGGGCCACCAAGCACAGCAAGGCTGTGCTGGAGGTTGCCAATTTGCCCGACCCGCAGGTCGCTTCGTACCTGTTGCATTGGTCCTGCAACTCTTCCAGGATGATTCACATGGCTCGCACCACCCCCCCTGCAGCTTTGCCGGGGAGGCGTGGCCCACTTCGATGATGCTGTGGTTCGCTCCTTCGGCCGCATTTCTGGCCTGGTTCTCTCTGACCAACAGCGCGCCCAAGCCGCACTACCTCTTCGTCATGGTGGTTGTGGACTTCGCTCTGCTGAATCTGTGGCTGATGCGGCCTACATTGGTTCCCGGGCCCAGACCCACCAGCTGTGCCTTGACAATTGGCCACTTTTCCATTGGGATGTAGCCCATCCGGGCAGCCCCCCTGGATACTGCAAGTTGCCGGTTGAATGCACACCTGCAGCGTGGTGGGATTGCCACCTTGGTCAATGTTGGGGAGCCTGACCGTGCCCTGACCCAGCGGAAGCTCAGCCGTTTGTGTGAAGCTGCAACCTTGGCCCTCTGGAAACAAGCCGCTCCCCCTGATGACGTTTGTCGACTTCATTCCTACTCTGCCCCTTTGGCGGGCCACCTCTTTGAGACAGTTCCTTCTCGAGCACTTGACTTACACCTCTCACCAGCCGAGTTCACCACGTGTGTGGCCTCCCGCTTGGGTGTCGATGCTTGCGATGGTACTCTGCCTTGTGGGATGTGTGGTCTTCCTATGGATCGCTTGGGCCGCCATGCGCTCTCCTGCATGGCTGGTGGTGATGCCATCTTGGTACACAACACTGTGAGACATGTTGTACAGGACTATTGTGAACGAGCTGGTATGCGGCCTACAGCTGAGGCCCCTGGGGTCCTTCAGGATCTTGCCATCCCTGAAGGCCGTCGCCGGCCTGCTGACCTCCTGGTGTGCCATGGGGCCGGCCTTGCCGACCGGCTGCCTGATGGAAGCCAACCACACCATTTGCCGCAGACAGCCTTGGACATTGCCGTGATCAACGCCACTGGGCCGTCCCACTGGCCAAAGACCTTTGAATCGCCTGGGGCTGCTTCGAGTGCCTACGCCACCAGCAAACGTGCTCACCAACAGACGGCAGCCAAGTGTGCCGCGGCAGGCGTCTTCTACCAGCCCCTAGTTTTTGAAGCCCAGGGAGGGCTCTGCAGTGAAACTGGCAGTGTGTTGCATGCTCTTGCTCGTCGGGTTGGCGCCGCTGAGGAGTGCGACTCCGAGCTGGTGTTCGCCGACATGGTTCGCAAGATTGCCATTGTTCTCTGCCGCGCTGCGGCCCGCTCCCTGCAGCGCCGGCGGCGGACCTGGTTCCGGTCTCCTGGCACACCGGCCTCGGCTGCTGCCGTGGCCGCTGTGGCGAGCTGATCGCCCTTCACTGGTGTGACGAATTGTTTTGGCTGGGTTGTTGCACTCCTGCCCTGGTGCCCTGGTCCTGGTCGCGTTGTGGTGCATGGTTTGCGCTCTTGGTGGGTGGCCTCTGAAGGGTGTCACCGAGCAGACGGAGTTGCTCATCCTGCTGGAACAGCTGCTGCCGTCCTCTGAGGGTGTTCCGCCTTTTGAACTTTGAGATTTAGCTAGGCAGGATTTCACCGGTGACCAAGCATATCGAATCATCCAAGCATTTGCAGCTTGAGTCACAGACGACAGATCATGACAGTTTGTCTAGTTTTCTATCCTATGCTGCAGCCTTTGCTGCAGGAGTTCCTTTTAGCTTGTCATGTTGCGCTCCCTACTGTCACAGCAACGGTTTGTGGAGCGCATGCAAGTTGGTACTTGGTTGGTGTCGCACCCACCAACATTTCCAGAGCTGAATGTACAGCCCCACATCCCACGGTTTCACCATACTATACTCGCCTGGAGATGTCCGTGGTAAGTTTGGGGTGCGTTTGTGCAGTTCCTAGACACTCGATCTATGGAATATTTACAATCCTATCATATATATATATATAATCCGTTGTAATCCTATATAACTACATTGAGGTGGTTTTCAGTGTCAATGTAGGGCCTACATTGTAGGCAACATTCCATATGATATTAACTAATCTGAGTGTTTGGGGTTGGATGCCATGGATCCAATCTCCTTCTAGAACGACTCCACCACATTCGACCCAACGAAGACACGACCAGAACTTACTGGCCGCTGGAGCAGGGCGGCGAGTAAGTTGGAGCAGGGCGGCTCCACCGATGTTCCGAGCAGAGCGCAGCAGCCCAGCTGCTGCTGCCTTCGGCATTTCTTCGACCTTTCGGTGTGCTATTTTGCATCAATTCAGCCTGAGCCTGATCCGTTGAGCGTGTTACGGCGTAGTCCGTGTTACGGTAAACAGGTCACATCCAAAATGATCGGCCACAACTATTTCAGGCTGTGTGCTTGCCGTGTCTTCCATTGTCCCCTATAACCATAAAACACGACCCAAACTTGCTGTGCGTAGGTCGGTCAATTGTTTACTCCTCATCGGTGCAGACACACGTGGTCGGTTCATTGTTGGCGTTCCCAAACGGGGCGAGATGGAGCGCGGTAGACTGCTGACACGGGTCCCAACGGGTCATGAAGACCAGGTCGGTACCAACGGGCGACTCAAGGAGCGACCCAAGGAGTGGTGAGAAACAGATGGTTCAAAGAGCGTCCTAGGTTGGTGGACTGGGTGAAGGCTGAAGGTGTTGACCCACAGCCAGATCGATGATATCATTGGGTTCCATTGTGCAGAAAACATCGGGCTTGAAGTGCAAGGGATAATCAATGCGTACACCATCTTGGGCGCCCTCCGCGTCTGGCACTCCATCCAAGTGTTTCACATGTTCAGATAGCTGACTCTGAAATGCACGACTGCTGCCTGCTGCATGTGAAAGTATCTTGAAGCACACCTTCACACCACCTAACCTGCCAAACTCCATAGCGGCTGGGGTCAGACAGCTGCCATGTCAACTGCATTAGGGCCATGGTTGGGGCATATGATCGGGATGGCGTGTCTTCTTGCACCATGTCAGCTTTTGCTTTCTGATCTTCTATAGTTTCAACCCCCAGTGCATCAAGAGCCAATGAATCAAGAGCACTGAAGTTTCCCAAGTCTTCCATGGACGTGATGGGGACTAGCGGTACTCTTCCACTGCATTTGTGTAATGTGGCTGTCGCGTACTCAAAAGTCACTAACCCATCGACCCCGCACTGTACCGGAGCAAGACACATGCCTGAAGTACACCGACATCATTTTATTTCCCAACCCGCCAACTGGGCCACACCTCGCCCAAGCAGTTGAGAAACCGTGACTTGCGAGCACGTATGGTGTGGACACGATTTTTGTCCACTTCCGTGCGACAAGTTGCCGGGCGGGCGGGAGCAAGGAATTTAGCCAAGCACTGAGCAAAACGGCTTAGCGAAGCATCAAGCCCTACCACACCGTCAAAGGCTAGACAAACGGTTCGGCAACAGAGCCACCGAAATGAATCAATATGCGTGGCCAGGTGAGCAAGCAATCTTTCCATGCGAGGAACCGATGTTGTTGCATTTGTCGGCCAAATGCTTAATCAGCATTACCGAACATATTTGCAGAGTCAACAAAGTATATGTCCGAGAACAATGTTTGTCACAAAAGCTAGAATGCTAGCTGAGCTCTTCTTTGCTTTCGCAATGTATTGGGATGGGCTGCGTGCCTTAAGGATTGATATATCAAGCTAACCCCCCGCGGTTCGACTCCCAGCTGCGCCTCTTGAGGGGATCGATGCATATTCTTTCTACCAGCTACCTTTTGAACCTTTTAAAGATATTATTGCTAGCACAGCTCCGTCTGCCCTCTGCAGCGCCAGCAAAATTGTGTGAATGTTTAAATAATTCTATATCATTCCTCCATGCGTTTCCTGCTTTGTGGTGGCTGCTGCTGCTGCTGCTGATGGTTGCGGTTGTTGCTGCTTTGCTGCTATGGTTGTGGTTGTTGCTGCTTTGCTGCTATGGTTGTGGTTGTTGCTGATTTGTTGCTAATGTTTGCGATTGTTGCATGCTGCTGCTGCTGCTGCTGCTGCCGCTGCCGCTGCCGCTGCCGCTGCCGCTGCTGCTGCTGCTGCTGCTGCCGCGGCTGCTGCTGCTGCTGCCGCAGCTGCTGCTGCTGCCGCGGCTGCTGCTGCTGCTGCGGCTGCCGCGGCTGCTGCTGCTACTCCTCCTCCTCCTGGTGCCTGCTGCCCCTGCTGCCAGCTGCCTGCTTCCTTGCCTGCTTGCCTGCCTGCCAGCCTGCCTCCCTGCTTGAGTGCTTGCTGCTGGAGTGCTTGCCTGCTTGCCTGCTTGCCTGCTTCCTTCCTTGCCTGCTGGCCTGCCTGCCTGCCTGCTGCCTGCTGCTTGCTGCTGCCTTTGCTGCTGCCTTTGCTGCCTGCTGCTGTCTCTCCTCTATCCCTGCTGGCTGCTGCCCCTGCTGCTGCTTGGTTCTGCTTGTTGGACCTCAACGACCGCAGCGCGGTAGAGAAACCGCCAGTGTGTTTCCGCTAGCCGCTAGCTTTCGACCTCCTCCCTTGGCCTCAAGTTTCAACATTGGTGGTGCAGATTTTGAACATGTTTCGGTTGTGTGACACATCCAAATGTAGGCAAGAACTGGCTAGCATATATTTCTATAGCAAGGGCAGAGAGATTCTTGCGACATTGAATCAATGCACTCACGTCTCATGCGTGAGGCTTGCCTACTTGAACGGTGGCGGCCAGCAACAACAACAGCAGCCGCAGCAGTACCAGCAGCAGTACGACCAGCAGTACCAGCAGCAGTACTCGCAACAGTACCAACAGCAGCCGCAGCAGCAGCAACAGTACGAGCAGCAGTACCAACAACAGTACCAGCAGTACCCACCGCAGTACCAGCAGCAGTCGCAAGACCACTATGGCATGCAGGGCATGCAAGCTTTTGGTCGCGGACTCGGGTGTTCAGCACACATTCTGACACCTTCAATTTGGGACAATGTCATTGCCTTCCTAAGGTGGCCAGGAACAGGCCGCGCAAACAGAGCTGTGTTGGCAGGGCGCAAACAGGATGCAAATACAATGGGCAGGAATTTTACTTCCTATAGTAAATAGTTGTTCAGGTTTTGGGACATGATTCAAAGTGTTTGTTTTTGTCAGCCTTTGAAAAGAAAAAACACGGACAGATTGTCCTTGGCCGCAAAATGACCGCAAATGCAATCGAAAAGACATGAATACAATATTTTTGTCAGATTCAACGAAGGCACCCTTATGTATAAGTGAGGTCACCAGGTTTCAATCCACTTGTGTGTTGTCATGAGACCTGAAATTACCCACTGTATATACATGACGGTAGTATATAATTGATATTTATGTGGAAGTTTTGGTCTGACATAATTGAATGTTTGGAACCGCTCAAGTCACTCAAGCTTGTTGACTATGTGGACTTTGGGCATAGATCTTTTGTCAGAGAAGTGTGCCAAGAGAGTTTGCAAGGGTTTGCACATAAGGATCCGATTGCATCACCCCCCTGGTATTCTGCTATTGCACCGTATTCCATCCATTAGAATAACCTGCCAGGTCCTGAGCCACTGAACAGATTTCCTCAAAAAACACAAAGAGGGATTTGCTGTATCGACTTCATGGGGGGCTATGAGAGACTGACGGATCAATGAATTTCCTCGGTATGGGCAGCGTCGGCACATTGATGCCATAGAGATCGAGTACACGAAGAAACACATCCAATTGCCACTGTTTCTGGAATTTGTTACAAGCAACCATTCCTTCATGTGTTTATCCAAAGCATGGAAACATTGCAATCTTACCTGGCCTTCCTCGAGTTTCTGCTTTTTGGGAGCCTTCTCAGCAATCGGTCGAACTCTCGGCAGCAATCGGTCGAACATATCTTGATTGGAGCAGATGGAGCGGTATACGGTTCATCCTGCCATGTCTGGTGTACTCAAACACTCACGTGCCGGTCTCCCGGGATGTCGGGTGTACGTCCCTCCCCACCGCGCGCCCGCCTGGCCGCCTGGCCGCCGGACACGCCACCTGGCCTCGTGTCCAGGCGGCCGCCTGGGAGCCGCAGGACGGAGCACTTTTTTCCGATGAAATGCTATGATCCATTCACCTAAACACTCCAACAGTGTGGAATATAGTATGAATATATACTTATATTGATATATTATCCATATTTGTATGTATTTCCTTTCTGTTTGGGTGGTCTGAGGAATCAGTGTATATATATATATATGCACCTAAGTCAATAAATAGATATATGTAAAAGTCTCGAAGTCCCTCGGAGCCGTTTTTTTTTCTAGGGTCATGTCTGGCCTTACGACTTGGAGGGTCCAGGTATACCATACATGGAGTGTGATCCTGATCCCGAGGATTTCTCGCCAGCATCCCCTGAGAATTGCACCAACAAGTCTTTTGAAGTCTACCAGTTGTGCAGTAAATTTGGGGATCTGTCTAGACAGGGCACCCAGATAGGATCAGCCTGGTACCTTTCATGTTGTTTGTGATTTTCTCTATGAATCCTATATATTTTACGAGGTGCGGTGATGGCTTTTGCGCAGTGGCGTGAACAAGACTTCTTTGGTGAGAGGCCTTGGAGGCTGACTCCGGGAAACAGTACATAGTATAGATATATGTTCAATGATTGTCATCGCTACTATTAACAAAGGCATTGCTACTAGTAACAAGGGCATTACTAGTCAGAATTATCACACAATTCACAGCTGGTTCAACCACACTGCACTTGGACATGTCATGGGCAAGATGTCAACTTGAGAAGACAACAGATCTTTTGGAAGACAGATCTGATGCTCACGACCAGATCAGAATTGTTCTTCTTTGCCCGGTTCATATAATTACATGTTCCTCCCTCCAATGAGTATCCAAATAGACTATATTTATGATGTACGCTAAAGCTAGTTCTGATGACACAGCAAAACATAAAAACATGCATAAACAATAGTCACTATATACCCTATAGACTCTAGACTAGTCTGTTTCTTCTCCCCGTGTCCGTGCTGCGTGCGTGCCCTGAGGAGGAAGAAGGCACTCACGAAGTGGAAGCCGGGTGGTCCGAGAGACACCACATGGATGACACGACCCGCTCGTCGACCGGGAGTTGGGTCGTGACCGGGGCTGAGGTCGGTCGTGACCACGGTGCACCGCGGTCGCAAATTTTTGAGGACCAGGTCGTCTCCTGGGTGGTTTGGACCCCACAGCCAGATCCTGGTGGATGCCAGTGCACCACGGACAGTTTAGGTGGCCCTAGGTGGCCCTATTTTTTCGGTTCACAGGCAGTTTAGGTGTAGTTAAGTGAGGAGCCGCTGAACCCCCACGCTTGGTCTTGTCGCGGATCAAAAAGCTAAGCCCTTTGTCGCGTAGGCATGCGGCCGACTTTTGTGACACGTAGGGACTTGACCACATGGTGGCCGAAGTTCAAGTGGTGCAGCATCGGCCACTCGATCTACTCGACGACCGTCCACTCGACCGCGTTTTCACGGGATCGACACCAGGTGCCCAAGGATGTGGTGTCCCAGCTGGAGGGAGGTGAGGAGCCCAGCAGTCTGACTGAGCCCGACTGGGCGCCGACTGGGCGCTCTACGTGTGCGCGGCACACGTAGATGGTGCATCCGGTGGCAGGGAAGAGGGGTTTTCATGACCTGAACCGTTTCCAGGTCGGTTGATCAATGAAGCTGTGAAGATGTGAAGCAGTTGAAGCTGTGAATATTGATTGGCCATTTTCCATGCAGAGGTGAAATACTGTACCCTAGATATCCCTAGCTCCTATGTTTTTTTTCAGGTTCACCTGCAACTGGAGCGTTGAGATATAGTTGGGGGTTCTTCTTCGTGGTTTGGTGTTTGACTTTAGCGTTCCACTGCAGTCTCAGCTCGACCGAGTCGTGTCGTTCGAGGGTTCGAGGACCGAGGACCGTGTCGTTGCGTTCGAGGGAGTTGTCGTTCTTTGGAACTCCAGATTTCATGGCTCGCCATGGTCGGTGCAGATGAGAACTTGCCAGCTAGATCCAGCTATATAGCTAGACGCTCGAGCGGGTATTCCAATAGCTAGATCCAGCCGCTTTTGTGCGAGACGAAACGTGGGAGAGTTCATCCTACACCTGAAGGAATCGTTCCTGGTGCACAGCAGGGCACAGCTTAAGGCGCTGCAGTTGGCAACCATCTGTTTGTGCCCGAACCAACTGTGAGGCAACCCGAACCAACATGTGGAAGATGTTTGAGAAAGCCACCAGTTTTTCAGCGATTCTGCAAAGTTGTCATTCCTAAGTAAGTGAAAACATCTCAGGCGTTTTTAGGTGTTTTTTGGAGGTGTACCGCTTTGTTCCAGCTTTGTTCCAGCTGAGTGTGTTTTTCATGGCAAACACACATGTTCCATGTCAAAATGATTTCTTGGCAGAAGCTCCTTCCTTCAGGGTACTGTAGCTCAGAGACGTCAGATCCCTTAAGAATCTCAGAGTCGCTGTGCTGAGCTGGGCTCTTTTTGCAGCCCCAAGTTGGAAAAAACCCTAAGAAGTCTTGGCGTTTAGAGTCTAGAGAAGTGTTAAGATTGCCAATTGAAGTGTTAAGATTGGCTCTTTTCTGCGCTCAAGGAACCCGACACATCAGCGAGGGACCAGGCATTGACCTCCTTGATCATAGCGACTCAAACTGATGTGACATGGAAGTCAAACATCCTGAGCAAATTGCCTTCAGAGGTCAAGTATGGTCAAGTAGCAAAGCCAGAAGACATGTTATTCTGTTGAACCGTGCGGGCTGGATGGATGTATCATGTGCCGAGTCCAGATGTCGCACACCACGTTTTTTAAATTCGTGCAATTCGCGTTCTTTGATTGTATGTGTCAAATTGAACATTTTGAAGCATGTGGGCATTTGTTTAGATCTGTCCAACTAATTATTACACTCTTGTGAATCTCCAGCACATTTTTGAGGCCAGGCCAGTTGTATCAGTCAACATCAACTCACCCATGGTCAAGTCACCAAAGCTAAAAGGCACTAATCATAGTCTATTCCATTTTCTCCATGTTTCTTTGTCTCGGGACCAAAAAGGCCGAGTCTCCCTCTGAGGCCGACTGCATCAATTGAAGCAGATGGCTGGTGGTGATATCCAAATCGCCTTCCAGGCAACGGAAGAGAGATGCTGCAGCCTTGCAGAGCGGAGTGCAGAGCAGTTGTCAGCTGCTTTGAAAAAAGGCTGTTGACTAACCACACATCAAACCACAAGACCACAAACCATATGTAAACAGTTGACTAATAACACCCCAGCACAAAAGACGCATCAAACCTCCCAAAGCCTGGAGATGTCATACCATGAACACTTGCCTACACTTGCAGGATGGTCTAGTTACTTAGTCGCATAGGCCATGGGGGCGGCTGACATTTGAACTTTGCGCAAGACCCTCCAGAAACATCGAGCTGAGGTCCAAGGAGAGGAAAGAGCTGAGGTCCAAACCACTGCTTGGCCTGCTGAAACATGCTGAAACACACTCAGAATACCTATATACTTCTATAGTCCTGCAGCATCCCACAGCCTTTTCTGTCGCCAGACGAAGCCCGATCATGGGAACGCCGTGGCCGTGATTCGAGGGCCGCAGGCCGGTTGTTCTCGGGTGGGTTATGCAGCTCGAGGATCGAGGGGTTTTTAAACGACACGTATTGACTACGTATGGTTGATGAATTCGCAGTCAGTTTGCTAAGAGAGTCAACACTTGTTGCACTGGCATTGCCCTGTAGCTCACAATGTTCACTTCTCCATGCCACAGCGCTTCTTGAGGCACATGCCAGTCTGGGTGCCATCCTGGTGATGCAGGCGAGAGGGGGCGGGGGGCACGCACGGGGTTAAGTTTTGCATATGTCTGGGGTGTTTAGATTGGAATCTCATGGTAGAAGTATAATTATTGGTACTGCATAGTATAGTATAGCTAAGATTTCTGGCCTGGCTAGTTTGTCAGTGGAGTTTGTG
This sequence comes from Durusdinium trenchii, assembly GCA_963970005.1. Taxonomy (NCBI): domain Eukaryota; class Dinophyceae; order Suessiales; family Symbiodiniaceae; genus Durusdinium; species Durusdinium trenchii. The sequence continues at coordinate 442,474 of CAXAMN010022328.1, read as the reverse complement.
AGCCACTTGGAGTTAGTATGTTGCGGAATTTCCTTCTAGAGGTGTGCAACATCCAAAAGATCAGAAAGCATCGAGACATTGGGTCCAATTAGACCAAGCTCTCAGAAAGGCAGGATGGAAGATGTTCAGTCAAGTTTAGTCAGGAGTTTGGAAGGTTCTGTGTGCGAAACGATGATATATCGATGTCTTTTGCTCAACCACAACCAACAACAAGAAAGCCATCCGAAGCCAGTGGCACACAGATGCACCAAGTGGAAGGTGCCTGCCGTACGCTACAACAGTGCCTTTGTTTCTTGGGGCCGTCTTCACCAGCGCAGCGGGCCGGCCGGCCCTGCCCTGCAGGAGCTTTGCGACCTGGTTCAGATCCCCGTGTGACGACCAGGTGCCACCGACGGCACAACGAATGCACACCGGCCCTGGCGGTTGGTGACGGTGGGTGAACGGGCGCCCGACCTGGATGGTTGAAATGGGGACCTGGATGGACCGATCAGTTGGAAAAGTCCCACCCCTTGTACCTTAAGTTCAATGTGGTGACCGCATTGTTTGTCCACCTGCCAACAAGCCCACTAACATTGACATGCTTTTGGAGGGACAGGGGCGATACGGATGACACTTGCAGCCTTTTGACCTTTGCTCCAGCTCCTGTCCACGTTTGCTTGCAGTGAAGGCTCTTGCCCAGCTCCCCCTTTCCCCGATCAATGAGATCAGGATCGAGATAGATCAAGAGACAAACCAAGCATCTTCGCACCCCGGTGTTTGGTATGATCCACATCCATCCACCTCCGCTTCGTGACCCGTAAGACTCCAAACCGGCTGGCTTTTTTTGTGCCGTTCGTGACCCTTCACAGGCCCTGGAAAAACCGTGACCTGAAAAAGAGTGATCTCAAAGGTTCACTTTGAAATACTTTGAAGAACCTTTGATCAGGACCGACCATTCTATCATATTCAGTTATAGGTCCTGAATATTCCTGAATATGATAGAATGATCAGGACCTATAGTCATATTGATCCTTCCGAACCTTAATGAATCTTATAATAAGGACCGGATCCAACCGCTTTGCTTTGCTCTTCAAGGACCGACCAGTCGATCGACCAGTCGATCGTTTGAGGTGGCCATCCTCGCCCTCTTCGGGGGCCGCGCGGTTGGGCACGCAGACTGAGGCGACAGCCGCCGACCGAAAAACGAGGGTCGGCCATGTCGCCGCAGAGAGACCTCGGGATTGGTTCATCATTGGCTGGGAAGTCCAGTGACCTTTCTCCCGCAAAGCTACTGTACTAGGAGCGATCGGACGCAAGAAAGTAGCTCCTGGCATCGCTACTGTACTAGGAGCGATCGGACACTACGAGGATTTCTTCGTACTGACCCTAAAGCTTTTGACCGCCACCTATCCCGTAACGACCAGCTCCCGCGAGCTATCCCGCGACGAAGACCCGCTAGACATCGCGACGCGGTGGGCAATGGCAAAAAAGGAGCGCATCCGCCGTGGCCAAGAAGAGTCGACCAACAAAGTATATGTAGCTAGAAGCTATTAGGTGGAGGCCATCCCTATTAGGGTGGAGGCCATCGCTACTAGTAGCAAGAAGCTACTAGTAGCTAGAAGCTACCAACAAAGTATATGATGAATGAAGTGGGCGCTGAACTGGCGTGACCGATGGTGGCGCCATTTGGACCATACACAGGACGTTGATATTTTGGTGGCTTCTTTTTCTTGATTTTCTGCATTGTAGAACCACGTTGTGCATGTATTTCATTGTATTATTGTGATATTCTATAGAGGCCTGATTCGACCTGTTGCATCTCGTTGGAGCTTGCATCTTGACCTGTTCTTTTTTTCAGCCTTCTTCAGCAGGTTGTTTTGAGCATCAGGCACTACTGAGTGACAAGCCAGGGTCAAAATGTTTCCAACATGTTTTGCCCAATATTTGGGCATCGGCTGTTGCAATATTGTTCTAGTGGTCTTAGGGTCTCGGGTTCTTCCAATTCCTAGTCATAGTTGACCCATAAAAGACAGACAGTGATGGAAGTGAAAACAACCACAAAGTCCTGCTACTAATACTGCTACCACCAGGACGCTGACGACGACTACTACTGCTGCTGCTGCTGCTGCTGCTGCTAGTACTACTACTACTAAAAACATTACACAATATTACCAACAAATATTACAATTACTGCTACAAGTACGAATTACATTGCAACAACAACTGCGTTGAATACATGAAGTGTACGCGTTCTTTTGGGAGCGCATGATCCTTGAACTTTGACTTCCCATGGCTGACAGTGCCTTGGCGCCAGTGGATGGAGATGTATGCAACTGTCAAAATTATAGGACTATCCAATCCTTCTTCGGGGTGATGTATTTTGAACCTTTTGGTTGCGCATCTAATCTCCAAGGTCTTAGTTTCTTCGTGTTTTGCCCTGCTAAATTCGATGTTTGCGAATTCGATGTTCGCATCACGATCGTTTCGAAGGTCCAAAACACAGAGAGTTGCTTGGAATGCTGACGATGCAGATGCACTGTACTCAATGCACTATGTGCACATATGTGCACATACTGTGCATACGCGATTGATAATCTGATTACAAGGAACTTATTGCCAAATATTCCCAAACATATCATGCAAAGATATCATGTGTTCGCTGTATTCACAACCCTACGTCGTCCTGGTCTGAGTGTTTTGTGAGAGACGTATTGTCGAGATGTCAGATGTTCCATGGCGCAATGATTGGGAACACGATAGGAGGAAACAACGATCATTGGCTGAAGATCCGCGGACGTGCCTTCGACTTGCCTTGGAGTCCTTGACAATAATTGTGATTCCCACTGATGGCACTGCACTCCCGAAAACTAACATATATCCTGACAATGGTCCCATGGAAGACTATTTTCCTCTATCAACCACCAGGGGTTGTCAGGTTCCATGGTAGTCTTCCAGGGTGCAACTATACAGAAGAGAGAGAATCAATTTTGCCAAACAACACCCCGAAGCATCAAACAACAACACACTGCTGGATGAGTGTGGCTACCCTCCATGCAGCAATCATAGAAGAGAACAGCCTGGCCCCTGGAATGACCAGTTTCCTCTATAAACAGGCGGTTGTCCGCTGAAAGATAATTCCAGCGAGTGGAACTCTTCGCAGACTTCTCCCTCACTGAACACCCCCCCAAAAATCATTCACATCCCTTGTGTTCTGTGTGACGTTCTCCCCAACGACGTTCTCCACCCCGGTGTCAATTCCGCCTTCCTGGCCACCCCTGCAGCCTGGACCGCCTGGAACGGCCCGTCGGACCAGGTGGGGAGCCCCACAGGCCACCGGGCGGCTCGGCGAGCGCTGGCTTAGGGGGGCGAAGGTTGGAGCTCGGCGGCTTGGAGCTCGGCCAGGGGGAGCTCCAGCAGATAGACATGGCACGGGGCCCACAAGATGTCTAGATGGGGGTCCATATATACCAGCTAACTGACCTAACTTGGGCATTGGGCCATCTACTCTCAATCCACTACGGACTTGTTCATGATTAGGGATCCAACACTACTCCTAGAAAATGCCTGAGCGCTTCCAGTCAAATGTACAGCAGCTCGGCGACTTCAGCTCGGTCCACAGTTATCAGACTTTAGGACCTCTAGGACCGGGATCAGCACAAGAAGCGATGAAGCAGCGATGGATCGGGATACAAGATGAGAGGAATCCCAAGACTTGGTGATCACTGATCCTCAGTGATGGTCTTGCGGTACGCGCGAGCGCCATCCTGCCATACAGGAGAAGACAAGAAGACATGCTTTTTTGCATTTGTTTGCTAAATTCTAGGTCACCCAACTCAGACCGACCACGGTCATCTGGCTTGTGATTGTAGCGTTCTGGCAGCAGCTGAAGGTCATCCACGGTGATTCGTTGCACGAATTGCTTCAGGAAAAGGGGCACTTAGAAAGAATAAGACACAGCGTTGTCAATCATCATGCCAGAACAGAAGGTGGGTCATCAGGCCACAGCCACATGTTATAATATTAATTGTTGATGTATGGGGAGAAGAATCTTCCGTGTGTTTCTCACTTGGGCCATTTGCAAACGCTTGAGCCATGTCGTGGTTGTGCCGCTTGAGGTGTGGTGACGTCCACAACCGTCGCGGCGACGGTTGTTTCAGTGTTTGGGTCCCTGTGTAGAAGAATAGAGTGGCACCTATGGCACCTATCGTCCTTGTCAGGCGTGTAATGGACTTGTCTAGGTTAATGGTCATTCTGGTTTTGTGGAGGTTGAAGAGTTATTCTGTTGTGTAAAGACAAGCTAACTTCGCCTAATTAATCATTTTGTTAGGAGCATTCAACTCCTCATCTTAGAAAAACATTATGTTGAGTGTCACAGCAGCTGTGCCAGTGACGATCGGTAGTTCTTGCCAGTTTGGGCCTGTGTTTTAGGACAATGCTTTGGGAAACCGACACTATAGTAGATAGATACTATAGGCGTTTCGGAGCTGTAGGGGTCTAGTCATTGAAGTTGCTGGCTGCCGGGTCCTCTCATTTATGATCGAGCCTTATTTCACATTCGGGAGGTCTTTTGGAGTTTGACAGACCCTGAATAATACCCAGGCACTCCATGTATATTTACCATTATTTACCGATCAGTTGGGGTGGTTTGAGGGGTCAACGTATATATGACAAGCCCATGGGTCGTGTTTGCTCCGATCGGGCGACGTCGAGCTCGGGTGTCGCAGACTGAGAACCCGCTGGGTAGACTGAGGTAGAGGGGAGCTAGCTCGGATAAAGATGGAAGAACCAAGCAGAACCTGACACTTCAAAGCATATCAAGACCACTTTGGAATCTTTGGAATTTTTTTCATACGATTATATTAAAAAAGTAATAAACATATACATATATAGTCTAGTACATGTAATGGTATAGTATATTCAGCGTTTGTCTATTCATTCCCGTGTTTCTGTTTCAAGCAATCAGACCGTCCAAGTCCTTACCATGCCCTTTTCACCCGGTCCTCACGGCAGGTGGAGCACTGCGCTAACCACTGGGCTGAGGCGCTACAGCGATGTGACGTCGAGTAGCGGTGGCGCAGCCGTGCGGCGGGCGCAGTTGCTGGCCTTGAAGGGCGGACGGCGGTTGCCCACTGTCAAACGATCCAGGCCGATCCCGAAAGGGGCAGGGACCATGGGGATGGGAAGGGGGTCGGATGGGCTGCAGTGATGGGATAGCGATGTGGGGTAGTGGGATTTGGGATGATGCATGGGGTAGTGGGACGTGGGACGATGGGGCGAGGTGATCCTTTTGGTTGCGGAGATGGGATGGGATGATGCAAAGATCCTGAATTTGGCTAGCCGAGTAGCTTTCTGACGACATGGGGGGGTGGGCGGGTGATGCTCGAACGGGCCGCGGTCGTGCGTTTGTGGAAGAAGTGCCTCGCCGCATGAGCCGTGCTCGAAGAAGCTCGAACCTTGCCGCAGATTTGTTCAGCAGAACTGCGCGCACGCTCAAGGCTACCAGAATTGAGTGAAATTTTGACGGCAAACTAGTCGGGGCGTGGGAATAACGTGTGTTCCCGGCATGATGCTTGGTCAGGCCTTTGGTTGTTACTTGCAAAACATACTGTTACCTTCGAACACATATTGAACCACCGCTTCAAAACGGCTCAAAACGTCAACCTTTCAATCTGACAATTTGGCTCCTGAAGCAGCAAAAGGAAGTGCATGTAAGAGCTCCAGGCATCCCAAAAAGACCTGGATTTCTTTGGGCACCCCGAGCTGATTCGCTGTGCACGGTTTCAATCCGTTCGTCGACTGGGTGCGGGCAAGGCGTCAGTTGGGCATCAGCATGGTGAACCCTGTGGCAGAGACTGCTGCCAGAGAGCTCAGAACCGGGCGCAGGGCATAAGCCTCCCATATGAAGAGGTTGTTCAATCCAACTGTGGGTTTGACTACTCAAGAGTCTACAAATGCATGGTGGTTGGGTGACCCAATAGATGAACCTACCTGGTAGTTCGAGTGAAGTAGGGAGAGTCAGCTGTCGCGGTGATGAGGAACGATGAACCGTCCGACTCGCGTCCACGGGGACCACGGGGACCTCTGCCAACCAGAAGATTTCAGAAGGAAACACATCAGGGAACCAGAATGGAATCCAAGCAGAACCGAGCAGAACCAAGCCCTTCTCAGCCATATAGGCAAGTCCGCTAGTCAGTACGCTTTGCCCATTCACTTTTTGTTGGGCCGGTTGGGGACATGTGACATGCTGCGATGTTGCTTAGAGGAAGCTGACAACAGGACACTCAGCCGTTCCAATCTTTGTGAATTTGAAACGAGTTTAGCGTACATAACCATGAACTGTAATACGTAGTATGTAATAGCAACGTGTTTGATTTGTGCAATTTGTACAGAATACTTCACTTGAGCCAAGTGCTGCGGGTAAAAGTTGTTTGTTCCAACTTATCTCCCCTATCGACCTTTTGCGGATGATAACACAATGTCACAAGATATCAATACACGTCTCATTGATATGTGTCCTTTTGGTATTTGTCATCAGGATACTTTTTTGCTTTTATAACTTGGGATTCCCCCAGTCATCTCAAGTCATTTTATGTCCGTGTGATTCACACAAGTGCTGATCTGTTTGACTGAATAGATTGGGGATTCCCCACTCTAATGCCTGAGGTTTCTCCACAGGAAGGCCATTCAGTTCCCACAGACAATGCTTTAGACATGCCTTTTCGGACCTTAGCAATTCATCCTCTATTTGTTCATGCCTGGATTCAGTATCACGCACACCTGCGTTTCTGGGGCGTTTCTTGCAGGAGACGCGGCTGAGCTGCAGCGATCCTCAACAGCAGGCAACCATGCAGGACAGCCCCCCTGTGCTTTGGGTGGTTTGAGGGTTTGGTCATTGAAGGCTGTTTCAATGTCATGCTTTCTGCACACTTCTTCCAAGCAAGTGTGATCAAGTGTGCATGAACCTTTTTTGAGATAAACGCCATCAGATTGAAAAGACTCAGAGATTTCAGTTCCATTCTACTGCAACTTGTAAGGGTGGCAAAAGTATAAACATTGTGGTTTTAGGCATTAAGGCCTGGATGAACGCCATGGACGACAAGGGCCAACCTGGCGGTTACCCTTCCTGACCAGATGTGCATGACGTGTCGCTGGAATTCACCAGTTTGGTGATGTGCCTGACCAGAGTGCCAGCGGAGGGCCTACCTACCAAAGGAATTGGAAGCTTGATGGCTTGATGTAGCTGACTCCAATAAGGATCCGTTGCGGGTCACTATCACAGCCCCCCTGTGCCCTACACTTGTCCCGTACACTCGTCCCCAGACGGTCCGATCCTCCATGCGACCGGACTGGAGAAGCTGACTGGATCCCATTGCTGTACACTGGACTGGATCCTAGAATCCTAGAATCCTCCAGGGTCCAAGTATCCTGGGCACTGGATCCAAGACTACTTGTTAATAGAGGGTCCAAGACGGCAGACTGGACCCTGGAGACGGCGGTTCTCCGCCCAGCCACCGGTGGAGCCAGCCCCTGCAGGAGATGTTCAGATCTGGAAGGCGCGGTGACCTGGAGACCTGGGCGATGAACGCTGGCGTCAGATTGTCTCATCTCCAAAGTGGTTGCCATGTCATGGGATTTGAGCCTGGAGTTCTGGGGCAACAAAGAGACACAAGGGACATACCAACCATGATCAACCTCGAAATCAGAACTCCTTTCAACTCTGGGGTCTCCCAAAAATGAACATCGCACATCCAACCAGGATCAACCAGGTATATCCAGGTATCAGATTCGATGAAACAACCCACTGGGGTCGATGAAACAGGCCCCACTCGTTGGTCTTCGAGTAGGGGCACCGCCCAGAAACTGCAGGCGAGCGAGATCGGGTCCCGGTCGAGAACGGGAGACGAGAGACGACTGAGACGACTGAGACGACTGAGGCGGGAGTGGGACAGCGCTTTCGAAGAGTATGGGCGCATTAGCAATCCTGAGCCTGCAGTGCCCCGGATGCAGAGTCTGGGGAGTTCCTGAGTGGAGGTTCTTGTTTTGTTTTTTGTTTTTTGCGAGATGCTCTGAGACTCCATGGGACTCAGGAATGATCACTACATTGGGTAGACGCCTGTTTTGACGGCTGTTTTTTCAAAGCAAAGGGTCAAGGTTTGGGTAGGTATTGTTGGACCAAGCTCCCGTAGCACTTCTGCCTACAGCTTGGGTTCTGCAGTCCTGCTGAGTTGACTTGTGGGTTTCTACCCTTTTGCCCTCGGAGTTGGCTACCCCTTGAGCCAAGGTTCTTTGTTGCGAAGGTGTTGCTTTAGGCCTGTAGGCTTTTTTGAGCTCAGTTCTTTTTCACACGCTTTGATGAATCCTAGCAGACTATATATTGTGTAGTAGTAGCAGTTCTTTGACAGAGACTTGCCTAGTGCAACGATGTTCAACGCCATATTTTCGCCGCACCCTGAACACTGTGGCACCCTGCCAGGCCCTACCACCAGCATTCCTGAGGTTTTTCACATATACTAGGTGATGGTTTCGGATATGTTTAACTCTTACTTGGGGATTCGGATGACTGGACCCTCTGACGTATATTTTTCGGACGTGGGTTGAGTTTTCACCAAGCAGTATATCATATATGATCAATTACTCTTGGAATTGGTTGAAGGGAACATTTGCAGGAAACCCATGGACATGCTTTGGAGGCTTGTCAAACGCATGTGTTTTCCTTTCTCATGTTGTTGCCGGATGGCGTTCTCTTCATGTTTTCGATCAACATTGAATGGATGAATCCCTTTCAGATCCTGTCCCCGTGCAGATACTCTCGCTCGGACTTCCGCGCGCGCGAAACGGGAGCCCAGTTGACCACCGCCATCTTGGCCTTGGCGGAGAAGTGTGGCAGGGTCACCGAGGCAGGCGGTCCGATGCGGGCGGTGGTGTTCCCATTCCGCGGTGAAGCATGGAACGAAGCCTCAAGAGTTCGGGGGTTCTCAAAAGGCCAACGAAACAGGCAAAGGAAAAATGGGTGGTGACAGGTTTTGGCTGGGCTTGGAAATGGACATATGGGGCAAACTTAGACTGGCTAAAGGATTGCAACTTCGGACCAGAACCCATGTTTATTTCAGATTCTGTTGATTTCTCAGGTTGGTTGTGCTTCAGCCTATTTGACAAAAACTGCCTAAGATGAACGAATGAACTGTACTGCTGGGGGGCCGCTGGGCGCATCCGGAGCTACTGCCGGTGACGTTCGAGGCCTTGGACCTCTACACGGAGCTCCGGTGGAAGAAAGAGCTCTCGGTGCCCTGGGTGGGTGAAGCGTCGGCGTTCGATGATGTCCGCGGCGTGGCGCCAGTGGAGTTCCGCCGTTGGAGTTCCTAACGAGGAGACTTCTTCAGGATTGGTGAGTTCCCATGGATTTGACATGCCAACAGTCAATGACTGAGGGGGGGTTGCACCATGTTGCACCTCATGTTCCTGTTAGTTTGGACTCTAGCTGGGTGGTCACCAGCTCCCCCATCCGATCGAACAGGATCGACCTGGGGGCGCTCGAGCGACCCTTGGAGAGCTGATGTATACAGCAGGGTATTGAATATCAGCTGGAAGGGTATATCAGGCACCCTCAGCTTAAAAAAAACAAAACAGCTTGGCAACAAGGGTATTGGATCTACTTGAAGGCCTTGAAGTTGCCAACCAAAACGGTATATCAGGCACAAGGGAGATGTTTGACCCTGCAGTTCTGCCATAAATTTTCAACATGAGTATAGTTCCTCCGTGCTGTTCCTGCTCTTCAACAGCTGATCCTCCTTGCTGATCCTGCTTTTCAACCATTGTTCTCACTTTGACAAACCCCTGTTATTCTTGAGGAACCCGGTCTCAAAGTGTTGCCTCACTTGGGAAACATGCCTTGCAACTATTGATCCGCCTTGCTGACTTTTCTCTCCAACGGTTCTCCTTGGGAAACCTGCACTTCAATTGGTGCTCACTTGAATTTCTTGCTTTTTTGAACCCCCCCTTTTTTCGGATCCTGATCCGGGTCTCAAAGCACTGTTAATCCTCGCGAGTTTTCACCAATAAATCACCCCTTTGTCTTCAAAATCTTGAAATTATGTAAAGGTCCACCTTGGAGAGATTCAAACCCATTTCTGGTCAGGACTTGCTTCAGTGAGGCTGGATTCATTGTAGTGAAAACTCTTGTCTCTTTCAATATTCTTCCAACATGCGGTAGTTTCTTTTGGAAGCCCTTTGCTCAAAGCGTTCAAACCAAGGAAAGTGAACATCTCATTACCCAAACGTGCGAACATCAGACATGAAATCCGCATTTAATGATAATGTTCCATCCACAAAAAAAAAATGTTCAATCGGTGCATGTTGCAAATCCTGAAACACACAAATTTGACAACGCCCAACCTTCAGATTGCGCTATTTTTAATTTGACAATCTTACGTATGTCTTTTCTTTCTACTTAGACTGAGGGAACCTGGGGTTCTGCTCAACTTCCCTTCCTTTTGGAACGTTTCAACAAACAATCTAAAAGGCATACGAAAAGGTTAGAGGCAGGCTTGATTGCAACTAGAGTGGTGGAGACCGGGCTTGACCATGGAATGATGCAATTGGAATCCTGATTTGGCTTTGGTTGCAACTAAACTTCCGGAACCGGGCTTTGAATGCAACTAGATCCTCTAACGGACTTATTGACTTCTCTGGATGGTCTGGGGGGGTTTCCAAACCAACCATGTACATAAGGTTCCTGGCCCCACAAAGGTCTTTTCCTGAGAGGTCTTGCTTCACACAGGTGTCAATTCCTCTCACAGAGGAATTCTGCCGACATCTGACACACATCCCGCGCGTTCAGGCTCGAATGTGCAATCACGTCATCCGCCTGGCCGGACGTGTGCATTCCGCCCTGGCCCGTGGCGTGCCGCCTGGCCCAAATCGGTGCATCAGATGGGATGATTAGCAGGGAAGAGGTAGGAATTCTGCATTATTGTTGATCAACTTCATTTTGCATGACGATCAGTATATGGACTGCGCTCAAGAAGCCCTACTAAAAAAATATAGATAAACGTAAACTTTTAAGGCTGGAGATGTGTTTTTAAGTCTTCGTTTAGAAGCGGGCCCCCAGCAGACTATGGTGATACAGCAAGGCAGCGCTAGATTGGCGCTAGGTTGGCGCTAGATTTCTTCATAACAGGATGAGCAAGCAGGAAAAAGAAACAAGCAGAGAGCAGGAAAAAGAAGAAGCAAGACAAGAAAAAGAAGAAACAAAGCAGAAGAAGAAGAAGAATGCACAACAAGAAGAATAATAAGAAGACAAGCAAGCAGGAAAAGTAAGAATCTGACAGGATCAAGAAATCGACGGAGATTTTTGCGCTAGGCTGGCGCTAGATCCGCGCTAGCACCGCGCTAGACGACGGTCCATTTCTTGACCACTTGCCCATCAAACATCCAAATCTTTTGAGTCAGCTTTTACATCCTTCCTATGTCCTGAAGATTTCTGAGAACAAAAATGGGCAAGTCCAGCAGCAGCAGTAGCAGCAACAACAGCTCCAGCAGCTCAACAGGCCCCTGAAAAGGTCCGCGCTAGACACCTCTCACAGTTTTTGCAGTTGACATGCCTTCATGCTTAACATCCCTGTGGTTTGAGTGTTGTTGGAGTTTAAAGGAGATTTAGAAGCGGGCCCCCATGGAATTGCGATGAGTGCACCATTTTGGGAGAAGACATTTTGGAAACCAACCATATGTCAGTGTGCAAAACATGGGTTTCATTCCCGCGACAATACATTGCATCCGTTTTGCTCAAATGCAGCTGAGCTGCACTCACTGACAGGGATGTGATGATCTCCGCGTTGAAGTGCAAAAGTGTCAGTAGACACAAGTAAAGTAGGTGGGTGCAAAGCTGCGACAGCATTGTTTTAGATTGTTTGATCCTTGCTTGGTTTGCGGAACTATATCTTGCACACATACATGGTTATTTGTTTGCCCTTGGATTGCGCCACAGTACCTTTTACACACTGCCATTGGTTTGCCGTTGGCCTGCACTTGGCTTGCACCAATACACCTTCTATAGACACCTTTGGTTGTCATTGTTATACATAGCAGCTGCTCTTTGCTTTCTGCAACTTCTCGTTGGTGCTTTCGCTGCTTGTAGGCTAGATCCGCCTCAGATTGGTGATGAATGCCTTAAAAAAGATGACTTCTCAGAATGCATTGAAGCACGATTGGCTTGCGCTTGGCTTGCGCCACTATTTTCTATACATGCTCATTGGTCTGCTCTTGGTCTGCGCCCCTCCCTGCATCGGGTACACATGGCCAGTGGCTTTCCCAGGTTATTTTTTGAATAAAGCTGTTCAACTTTAGACTTGAACTGGTAACACAATGAGAAGTCAAACAAACCCGAATGAAGATTCGTGTTGGAATGGCTTGAAACGAAGCTACAGCGCAATGAACTAATTGCAGTCCGCGACAGGGTCTTCACCCACACAAGAACAGGGGTCACCAAAGCCCTGCGACCAATCAATAAGGAATGTCTCGGCAAAGATGATGCGCGGGCCATGTGCCCGGAACATTGTGTGGAGACGCTCCGCAAGCATGACCACATTGGCTCACTCAGTTGCCGCCTGCGCGACATGCACCCCTTGATTTGCACGGGCTGCATCAACTGCTGGGACATGCATGCCCAAGATGCGGGCAAGAAAGGGTTCCATTTGGGGACAGCTGTCAAGTTGTGCCAAAAAACGGATATGGCCAACACTGCACACAGTTGACCTGACTGGACATACTGAAGTCACAGATTCGTCTCTGGTGGGCAGTGGAGGATATTGAGGATCGAGCGGTCCTGCCCTCGATGAGTGGCAGACATACTCTGGCGTGGCAAAGAGTCTAGTGATATCAGTCCAGAGCCCTTGCATTGGATGGACATTGTAGTGTATCCAGGGACCATTTGGCGAGATGGAGCCCCTCGAGTTGCAGTTGCAGATGGTTACTTCTACTTCCCTGGAGATGCAGATATTTGAACGCGCACTGCGCGTTCATAGATGGACAGTTTAACCTTGACGGACCAGTTCCTGCTTCCTTTAAGGGTTTCCCTCGTGTCCCTTTTCGTCAACCAACTGAACCATTTTAAGCAATGTAAACCAACCACAGTCAAGGTTGTTACTTCAACAAAGTTCTTTGAGAACGTATATTCAAACTATATGTTCTCAGGAGTTTATTGCAGTAGAGAAGTTATTGACCATTCATTCAAGGCATCCTTGTGGGCAGCTTGCTCCCAACTACCTGGGAAACCTACCTCTTCCCCACTTACCTCTTCTGGCTTGCTCAAGTCCCTGTTTGATGTTGATCCCGGTGTCATTGGGACCTTTGTCCCTTCGGAGGAATCAAACGGCAGTTTGACCTTAGCCTTCAAAGACCTTAAGAATGAACAATGGACGCCCCTAACCTCCAACAGGCGCCCGTTTGTGACCCCTGGATTACGTTCTTTGGCGGGCTTTGTAGTCTAAAATCGTTTGTAACACACTTAGCTTGCTAAAGGCCATATTGGTTGACTCTGACAGTGGTGGTTTGAATCGCAAGGCATCATATGACCAACCCCATATTATATATAGATGGTTTACGATCTGAATTTGGGTAGTGGAGATTGTTTACAATCCAAATTTGGGTAGGTGCGATTCATCAACAGATCAACAGTCAATCCATGTCAATCCCCATATACATCTTCCTATTTTTGAACCCTCCAAAACTTCATGGATCCAATCTCCTCAGACCGAAAGCTGGCTTGGAACCTCAGAGGGCTGTGCGGATTTGACTGTCACTGTTCCCTCCGAAATAAAGGTCGCTTCCGGGTGGCGCCGGCGAATCAAGAATTTTAAACGACATAGGTTGGGTTGAATTTGTTAATCTAAGTTTTCGGCTTCATTTTCCAACTCTGGATTCTTCCAATGTTTCACGTGCCCCGCACATCCTTCCTGGAGCTTGTCGAACTGAGGCTTGCAGATATGAAAAACTGCCAACTGGAACCCAATGTATACAACTACCTGGCGTTGCTGGAGCGATCCGACGATGTGGTTCATTTTGAGCATGTGTGAGTTGATCGAGTAATGTCACAAGCATGCGTGGGATCCGGGCAAAGCCTTTCAAACTAGTTTGACTTCGCTGGGCCCAGACCTGGACTGGGATGATCCGGGAACTAGAACAAACAGTGTACACCAATATACACGAATCAAGTTAGTGGAGATAAGTTGATTGAATCACTGTCTATAATTTAAATAGTATTTTGTTGTGGTTTCTATTTCCCTCATGGGCAAATTCCCTTCCGTGGAAAGTATATTTCATTACATGTCTCGGTTCGTTTCCAATTTCTCTCCAAGCTTTGGTTTTCGCCTCCGCCGCCGTGAAAGCCACACATGACACTATACCAGGAGCTCTACAAGACCGAGCGCAACGCCAATGGTGCTCGGGAGCTGTGGAAACAGATGCGTCAGGAAGCTGTGGCCGGATCTGACGAGGTAGGGAGCTGGGTTGGTTTTGTTTTCTTGACATGTACAAAAATGTATATATATATATATTTATTTATGTATATACATACATACATACAAATCAAAATAAGTATAAATAAAAATGTATATATATATATAGATAGATATTTATATTATACCTGGATCTTCAAACGGCACTCATTTTTGCCGTATGCTTTTTTCAGTGAAAAGTCGCCGTAATTCCGTAGTCCAAACATTGCCGGTTCAGGAGTTGCAAACATGCGCAAAAGACGCCGTAACGGCATTTTTCGTGCAAAGTCTAAACTGGGCCACCGGATGGTGTCCTTCTGGATGTTGTATATTCGATGGTGCTGGTTGTCAGCAACACATTTGGGTTGCTTTGACCAAATCTATTGAAAGTGCAAAAGGACCTGAAAGATCCTAAAGGATGGTTTTGTCTCCGGCCGTGTCTCACTTTTCATACTGCTCGACATGCTTCACAATTGGAAAGACACCCGTGTTTACGAGCTGCAGAAGTTCGGTCTCCGGCGACGGAAACCAACTCAGCTCACCATGACGCCGTAACTTCTCGCATTTGCTCAAGAGCACACGCGCACACGCAGCCAGCGCTGACTGGAGGCGGCCGCTTGGGCAGCGCCACATGGAACTGCTGGATGAACTGATTTGTATATTCCTGATGTTCCTGTTGGGTTTGTTGAATGCAGCTGTATTAGGAAGATCGGACCAACAAGAGTAAGAGATCAACCGCTAAGCAGAACTCAAAATCTTTCCCTTTGGGGCCGGACATGTGCTCCATAATAATACATACTACCCAAACCCTCCATGGGAGTAAAACAAATTTCCGGAAAAATTAAATATGGATCAACCAGGCCTTGGAGCAATGGATGTACCAAGGTGATGGTGTTCTACTTCCGCTTCGCTGACAAGCCGGAGGACTGTTGGGTTTTGCTTTGCTGGCAGGAACTGCATCCTATAACACATTGTGGCACATGTTGACAATTGTGGAGAGTACAGTAATAATAGTGATATGCTCGCTGGCAGGGACATGTTGAATCTTGTTACTGTGTTATTCCC
>CAXAMN010022328.1:313230-426931 GCA_963970005.1 Durusdinium trenchii | reverse complement strand
TGCTCGCTGGCAGGGACATGTTGAATCTTGTTACTGTGTTATTCCCACGAGGTTTCTTTTTGGCAACGCTAGCAGGGCATCCCTGCTCGCTGGCAGGGACATGTTGAATATTGCTACTGTGTTATTCCCACGAGGTTTCTTTTAACTAGCAACGCTAGCAGGGCATTCATGCTCGCTGGCAGGGACTATATGTATGATTATTCAGGAGGCCATTCTTTCCGGGAGAAGGAGACAACATAGCCGTAGCTCAAGCTCAATAAGTTAATAGACGCGCAATCACGACAAGTTAGGAGCCCACACAAGGAGCAACAAGAAGGACCAATTGAATTAATTGAATGACCACCGCTTCCTGGCGGCCAGTTCGCTGGCGGCCAGGATAATCAAAGGCGACAGGAGCAACGAGGCACATACATACACAATGCGCAGCAGACAAGAAGGATAAGTCCTACCCCGTTCTGCCTAGTGATATGATGAGTTTTCTTGGCGACGCTAGCAGGGCACTCATGCTCGCTGGCAGGGACATGTTGAATCTTGTTACTGTGTTATTGCCAGGAGGTTTCTTTTTGGCAACGCTAGCAGGGCATCCATGCTCGCTGGCAGGGACATGTTGAATCTTGTTACTGTGTTATTCCCACGAGGTTTCTTTTTGGCAACGCTAGCAGGGCATCCCTGCTCGCTGGCAGGGACATGTTGAATATTGCTACTGTGTTATTCCCACGAGGTTTCTTCTAACTAGCAACGCTAGCAGAGCATTCATGCTCGCTGGCAGGGACTATATGTATGATTATTCAGGAGGCCATTCTTTCCGGGAGAAGGAGACAACATAGCCATAGCTCAAGCTCAATAAGTTAATAGACGCGCAATCACGACAAGTTAGGAACCCACACAAGGAGCAACAAGAAGGACCAATTGAATTAATTGAATGACCACCGCTTCCTGGCGGCCAGTTCGCTGGCGGCCAGGATAAAAGGCGACAGGAGCAACGAGGCACATACATACACAATGCACAACCGACAAGAAGGATAAGTCCTACACCGTTTTGCGTCTGGCCAGCTCGATATCGGTTGGTGGCCTGCAGGACTGGGAAGATAGTGCCTTCAAGTGGCTCAAACTCGCGCAGAAGCGGGAGGCCAGCGAGGCAAGCAGGGAATCAGGGAACTCAGGGAACTTGCGTCGTCGCAAAAACCAATGTTAAATACATCCCGATTGAAATTCCCGCTATGGAATCAGGGAACCTGGGTACTGAAACGGACCTTGTTATAGTAACAATTTCGCTCTCTATAGAACGGAGTCCGTGAGTCATTGCTGGTGTCCCCCTTTTCCGCTGGCCATGTAGCATCTCTATAAATTAAATGTCTATTCATTTGTCTCCCAGGTCTGTCACTGCTGGTGTCCGCCCTTTTCCGCTGGCCATGTAGCATTTTCTATTCATTGGTCTCCCAGGTCTGTCGCTGCTGGTGTCAGCCCTTTTCCGCTGGCCATGTAGCATTTCTATTCATTTGTTTCCCAGGTCTGTCAATTCAATGGGGGTGTCCGTCCTTTTCCACTGCCTATGTGGCATTTCTATTCATTTGTCTCCCAGGTCTGTCACTGGTGGTGTCCGGCCTTTTCCGCTGGCGATGTAGCGTTTCTATTCATTCGTCTCCCAGGTCTGTCACTGCCCTTTTCCACCGGCCATGTAGCATTTCTACTCACTTGTCTCCCAAGTCTGCCAGTGTTGGTGTCTGTCCTTTTCCGCTGGCCATGTAGCAATTCTATTCATTTGTCTCCCAGGTCTGTCAGCATCTCTAGTCATTTGTCTCGCAGGTCTGTCCTGCTGGTGTCCGCCCTTTTCCGCTGACAATCCAACATTTCTGTTCATTTGCCTCCCAGGTCTGGCACTGCTGGGCCCTTTAGCATTTCTATGTGTTTGTTTCGCTGCTGGTGCCCGCTGTCACTGGTGGTGTCTGCCCTTTTCCGCTGGCCATGTAGCGTTTCTATTCATTTGTCTTCCAGGTCTGTCGCTGCTGGTGTCAGCTCTTTTCTGGCCATGTAGCATTTCTATTCATTTGTCTCCCAGGTCTGTCACTGCTGGTGTCCGCCCTTTTCCGCTGGTGATGCAAAATGTCTATTCATGTGTCTCCCAGGTCTGTCACTAGTGGTGTTCGCCCCTGGCCATGTAGCATTTCTATTCATCTGTCTCCCAGGTCTGTCACTGCTGGCGTCCGCCCTTTTCCGCTGGCCCATGTAGGATGTCTATTGTTCATTTGTCTCCGAGATGTGTCGCTGCTGGTGTCCGCCCTTTTCCGCTGGCGATGTAACATTTCCACTCATCCCCCAAGCAGTTTGCCGTTACGTAGGGTTTCTCAATTCTTTCTTAAGATTTGTCCGCCCTTTCTGTCACTGCTGGTGTCCGCCCATTTCTGCTGGCCACGCAGCAATGATTTCTTTACTTTTGTCTCTCAGGTCCGCCCTTTTCCGCTGGCCATGCAGCATTTCTATTAATTTGTTTCCCATGTGGTTTGTTTACTTTCGTTTTCCAGTTTCGGTGCCTGCACTGCTGGCATCCGCCCTTTTCCCCTTGCCAGCATTTCTTTTTTTGTCTTCCAGGTGATTTCTGTACAAACAGGCTACTGTTAGGGCTTGTCTCCCTTGGTCTCCCTTCTTGTTGGTCACTGTGTCCCCCTTTTTGTTGGTCACTGTGTCCGCCTTGTCTCCCTTCATTCTTTCTTTGTCTCCTTGCGGGTCATTGTCTCCGTCTTCTCTCCCTTCTGTTTCTCTTTGTCTCCCTTCTTGTTGATCATTGTGTCCGTCTTGTCTCCCTTCAGTTACTCCTTTTTGTCTCCCTCTTGTTGGTCATTGTGTCCGCCTCGTCCCTTCTGCCTCCCTTTGTCTCTGGTCTTGTCCCTTCTTGTGGGTCACTGTGTCCGCCTTGTCCTCCTTCTGTTTCCTTTTGTCTCCCTTCTTGTTTCCCTTTTTGTTGGTCATTGTGTCCTCCTTGTCTTTGTCTGCCTTCTTGTCTCCCTTGATTGTGTCCGCGTGAATCCCTTCTGTCTCCCTCTGCCTCCGGTCTTGTCTCCCTTCTGTTTCCTTTTGTCTCCCTCCTTGTTGGTCATTGCGTCTGCCTTGTCTTCCTTCTGTTTCTTTTTGTCTCTGGTCTTGTCACCGTTGTTGTTGGTCACTGTGTCCTTCTTGTCTCCCTTCTGTTTCCTTTTGTCTCCCTTCTTGTTGGTCCTTGTGCTCTCTCTCTCTCTCTCTACGCGCTCTCTCTCTCTCTCTACGCTCTCTCTCTCTCTCTCTTACGCTCTACGCTCTCGCTCTCGCTCTCTCGCTCTCTCTCTCTCTCTACGCTCTCTCTCTCTCTCTCTTTCTCGTCTTTCCTTGTCTCTCTCTTGTCTCTCTCTCTCTCTCTGGTATCTCTCGCTGCTCTCCCTTATCTCTCTCTTGTTTCTCTCTTGTCTCTCTCGTGTCTCTCTCTCATCTCTCTCTTTTTTTTTCTCTCTCTCTCTCTCTGTCTCACCTCCTTGAAAGTTGAACTGAAAGACCTACTATCCTTCACCCCCCCAATTGACCCCCCCACGCAAGTTGAGATTGTTATACACAGCGCGCACTGTTGCTGAAGCTTCGGCAGAAACACGTGGAGTGCCTTGCCGGGCCTTGTGGGCGGAGAATGGCGTGTGATGCGCTTGTGGGGAAGGAGGCACGATGATGGAACCACAGAAGAAGCCGCCGTCAAGGCCATGCGGCGGCCGCGCGCTGCCCGGAAGGTGACGCTGAGGCGTGCCAGGAAGGCGATGCTGCGGCACAGCAACAGATGGTGAAGCGAGAGGCGGCCTGCGTATAAAAACCCGTCACAAGCCATTGCAGGAGGCGAGGGACGGTGCCACCCACGGCGAAGCAGCGCGGCAAGCCGGCGCAAATGTCCGGCGTGCGCAAACGCATAGCTGCAAGGGGCTACGCGTATAGGACGTGGTCAGGGGGCAGGAGTGCACAGTGTCCGCGCGCGGCACGAAGCATGATCTGTGTTGCGGCTACCTGGCGGACCTGACTGGTTCCAACACGGGGCGGTGATGAAGTCAAGGGCAGAAGCCCTCAGAGTTGCGTTGGCCAGTGGGGTCAGACGGTCGTGGAGGCAAGGAAGTCGACCTCTCACAGCGGAGGCGCAGCACGTTCTCTCCTTCGTAGGACGCAGCCACGGCTGCGGCTAGTGGGTGGTGGTGTATACATACAGGTTGTCAGCGCACTGTGGTGTAAATAAGTGAAAGTCGGGAGCGCACTGTGCAGCTTGCGCACGCTGATTGCCACAGTGTGTCCTTTCTCTTCAGTGCCTTCCATCGCTTCCGAGAGCTCCGCCAACACGCCAGTCAAGACCTCTTGGGAGCGCATCTACACTAACGCACCGAACCTCTTGCTGTTCCTTCCATTCCTGGAGATGCGCGACCTCACTTTTAACTGGCGCCGTTGGCGCTTTGCGGTGTACTTTCCATCTTCTTCTGCCAGCATGGATGCTTTGGTCTGTGAGGCTATACGGCGACAGAACCCTGGGCGGGAGAACAAAGCATGTGGAACATGAATTCGAAGATGCCCAATCGCAACCTTGCTGAACTTTACCTTTGCAAAAGAAATGGCAGCTGGAAAGCCCAAAGTCTAGATGCTAGGTGGAAACCCTGCTCCAAGATATAACTCTAACAAAAGCATGCCAAGAACAATTTCAAGTAGACATGGAATTCGAAGACGTCCAGGTGAACACTCCGCAAAAGTAGTTGCGCTCCGAAGAAAGGTACTCACGCGAGGCCCCCCAAAAATTAAGACTGACCAGGTGGAAACCTGGGCGCAACATGAGCGAACGGGGTGCCCCGAAAACGTCCACGGGGTAGCGCGACAGAGAGGTGACATGACGCTGGGCGTGCCGTTATAGAAGTTGAAAAGCTGATACGTAGAGCTTCAGGAGATGACAGTGGATATGAAAGCCCCGACGCAGGAGCTTCTTTCAGACTTTTTAGACTGTAGACGGCGTGTTCAAGTTGCGAGGGTTAAGAGACAACAAATTGCGCTTCATTCCCACGAGCGGGGTTTGCTCGTGCTGAGAAGGTTTCAAGTGGTGAACATTCACAACTTCTAAGGCCCCAGAGTCCGAGGCCCTCTAACACTCCCTGAACTAGCGGAGGTTCAATCACGTATTGCTATATAGTTCTTCTGTGTGGACACACAGTTTCTGACTCTTGGCAAAAGCTGCGGGTCAACTGCTTGCAGCTGGGCATCTTGCCGTCTCACGCTGTATCCCTTGAGGCCAAAGCTGCGGGCGCCGGGCTGGTCTCCTGCGCGAAGCCTTTTTGTGTATGGCAAGTATCCTGAAACGTGAGGGACGCGCGTTGGAAGTTCTTTCTATGTATGTCGTCTTTGCAGAGGCCTGAAGCGGTTCTCTTTGGTGTTGCTACCTGGATGAAGAGCTTATGGGCCAGGTCAAGGCAGTGTGCAGGAAGACGCGCAGATCTCTGGAGTTTCGTTTGCTGACCGTTTCCTCATCCGACTTAGTGTTGAAGCCAGCCCACAAGTGCTTGAAGCAAGAGAGTTGGGGGCGCGCTGTGTCTCGGACAGTGCCGGAGGGTTCCGAATTGGAGGTGTATCAAATGTGCTCTCTGAGAGGGCCTACGTTGACTTGTATGTCTATATATAGAAATGTGGCCACTGAGGGCACGCGTTTGTGAATGTTGCTCTTATTTGTTGACGTTGGAGCCTCAAGGGGAGATATATATATATATTATATGTATAAATAGGGAGAGAGAGGGAAAGAGATACGGATCTATATCTCTATCCTAATCTTATTTTTATTCCTATATCTATAATTGTATATATATATATGTGTATACTTATATGCATAATTCTGAAGCTCCCAAATCCGTATATTTCAATGTTGTTCCAGGGTTCATGTGATTGCTTGCAGTGCTTTTGTGGCGGTGGTGCACGGAGTGGGGGCTGCCACCTATACAGCAGAACGTCCCGACTGTTAGCAATTCTGCTGACCAACGTGAGGTTCCACTGGTCTTCAAAGCTTTAGTTTGGGTCCGTAAACCTTCAATTTGTTCCAAGTTCCTCTCACTGTGTTTTTGGCCATCATTGACATTTATCATGTTGTCACTTCATACTTAAATTAAGTGAAAGCAGGTGAAAACTGTATCTGGCAAGGTCATCACTATGGACTATAGATCACTGTAGTTTCAAGTGCGAACATGTGCTGCTGAAGGTCATCAACCCATGCCATGCAGATTCAGTACCAGGGTCCTTCATGCATTCACCCATTCACTGCACTGCTACGTAAAGCAGATCTGAATTTGAAAGATGCAGCAGGCCCAGGTTCCGGATTTGGGTCGCCTTTTTTGCTCGCCACGAGCCCAAATCCAGATGCCACCCCATCCACCAATGGAGCCGATTTCGGATCCGATGTGCACATCGCGAAGCGAAGTGATCCTCCTTTAAGGGTATCCAGGTCCTGAAGCCGGCCTCCCGTCCGGTCTATGTTTTATAATCATGCTTTAATATTCTAATTTTTAATGTTTTAGCAGTCTATTCCAGGGACTCCATGTATGCGGATAAAGTCGAGTTCCGCAACTGCGCAGGGTTCTGCAACTAGGATTCCGCAACTGTTTGGTCGGATTCCGCAACTGGGATTCCGCAACTGGGATTCCGAAACTAGGATTCCGCAACTAGGATTCCGCAACTAGAATTCCGCAACTAGGATTCCGCAACTAGGATTCCGAAACTAGGATTCCGCAACTGTCAAGATTCCGCAACTAGGATTCTGCAACTGGGATTCCGCAACTGGCGTTCCGCAACTAGGATTCCGCAACGTTGTGGACTCCCTCACTAGGATTCCGCAACTTTGTGAATGATGAGGGACACGATGGGACAAGGGGGGGTTGGGGGGTTGGGTGGGGGGCTAATGAGACGTTGGTTTGGATGTGCTTCGAAGGTGATGTCACAGGCACACACGCTATCGCATGATGTGGAGATCACCAGTTGCAAGTTTCAGAAGGCAAGTTGCAGAATCTGACTTTCCAGTTTCAGAATACCAGTTGCAGAATCTGACTTTCCAGTTTCAGAATACCAGTTGCAGAATCTGACTTTCCAGTTTCAGAATACCAGTTTCAGAATCCCAGTTTCAGAATCCTAGTTTCCGAACCCCAGTTTCAGAATCCTAGTTTCAGAACCCCAGTTTCAGAATACCAGTTTCAGAATCCAAGTTTCAGAACCCTACTTTCAGAACCCCAGTTTCAGAACCCTAGTTTCAGAATCCGACCGATTAGTTTCCGAATCCGGCTCTAACCCGATGTATGCCATTTGTATTTACATTGACCCCCCAAACCACCCCAAACCCAATGTGGGCAAATATCCTATGCATGGAATGTTTATAATCCATGTTTTTTTTGGGGGGGGGGGCGGTGACTCGGATCCGACGAAGTGACGAGTGACACGGATCCGTCATCGACGAGGGTGTCCGGTGCAGGTGATGTTGTGTTCGGTGATGTCCGTCGTGGCGAAGAGCGGTGATGTGAAGGGAACCGAGGCGCGGGGCCCGGGCGTTTTGTGACGCGGGTGCCTCGGTGCGAAGCAGAGTGCAAAGCAGGAAGCAGGAGTGTTTGGAGATGTCCTTTTTGAACAGAGAGTGGGTGTGAAGTGTGCATTCGAAACACTTTAAAAACATGATGGTGGGTCCTTGGTGCATTAGTTTGGGAGATGAAGATCCGATCGCAACAAGATCAAGTCCAATCTAATGTGAACCACAGGGTGAATACAGGGAGTCCTGGGTTCCATCATGATATGATGTATTATGAGACACAGGGCACCAGGAGTGGAGTTGGGTGGTGTGGTTCGTCCCATCCAGTGAGTGGATGATTTGGCCACCCCCACTTTCTCCAAGTTCGGCACCGACATGTGACTCGTGGCATATAGATTTCACATGGAGTTGGCCAGTGATTTCCAGGCAGCTTCCCTTTTGCGTTAACGGTTCTGCCACGCAATGCTTGGAGGCCTTGATGCTTGAAGCAGAGGCGACGTTCCCCATCATTACCCCACATTTCAACTGCTGCTTGGATGCTTGCCACGTGGCAGGCGCGGAAAAACCGATCCACTGAATCCACGCCTGGAAGGGCGGTTTGAAACACAGAGACTGATGCGGACCGGACCAATGCGGGACCTGCAAAAAGACATGACACATGAGGTTAAACTTCACTTAGCGACGTTTCCTGAACGAACGATTCTGTTCATGCTGCGGTGCGCTGCTGTCACAAAATCGAAATTGCAATGCCAGAAATCCCAACCATGTAATGCAAATCAGCTGATTGATATATGAATTCGCCCCATGTCACAATCCACATGTGTGTGTGTGGGTTTTATCAAGAGTCTACATGAAGTATATATACTTTTGCCAAGTCAAGAATATGACATGCCACTCTTCACTTGACTTGACCGCCACTCTTTGGGGTTGACCGAGGAGCCCACCCGAACGGGTCGACCGGGTCCACCGCCAGGCGATGCCGACTCCGCCTTTCGCCGCTTGGGTACCGACCACGTCGCGCCGGGGGGGAGCCGTGGCCAAGTGGAGCTCGGAAAAGCCTGGAGAAGCAAGAGGTGAGCGGCCTGAGGTGAGCGGCCTGGAGAAGGCTTTCCCCTGGTTTTGGGGCAACAGTTGGGCCAATGAGTACTGTATGCAGTGCTTGACGGGTCACTCGTTCACTTGGATTGGCTCGTCGCCTGTGGTTCGACTCACTGCCCTCAGACTCCGAGCTCGGGCGCCCTCCATAGCGGAGTCGGACCGGACCTCCACCGAGTTTCGCACGCACGGGTCCGGGGTCCGGGACCGATTCTTGCGAAATGCGGGCTACAAAGGGGTGGTCTGAAGCCCACCCCTTTGTATCCTCCTTCTTGGTCTCTCGCGTTGGTGGATGGTTTCCATTTTCCATCCCAGGAATTTTGGAGGAGATGCAAGCGGCGTCCTGCCGCCCTGATGTGGCATGGCCAGCACAAACGGATCGTGGAGCCGGTGGAGCCGGGATGATACTCCCTGGACTGGAAGGACTATGCCACCCCCATTGCCCCCTGTTCCACCACCCCGAATGTATGATATACATGCCAAGATATGGCATACATGGGATTGTTTGGATATGGAACTGCCGCCCATAAACTGGGTGGATTGTTTGGAATGTATTGTTTGGATTGTTTGGAACTGCGTGGAGTTCACCATCAACTGCCGCGTCTTCCGGTCGAAGACTGGTCTTTCACGGTCATCCACGTCGCTGCAATGAGGGTCGGGAGTGTAATGGTGAGGAGTTTGCGGATGGACCGTATGCTGGGTTCCACTTCTTTGAAACACTAGCTGCTAGCTTAAATAGCATCTAAACACCCATACATGAAGGAACAGACCATGCTACAATCACCTTTAAACCCACTTATGAAGCCATTCTTGTAGGCACCATTCTCAGGACCTTCAGGATCCTTCAGGTACTTGACATCTTCAGGTTCCACCACCTCGTTCCGGGCAACCGGACCCTTGCGCGTGGACAGATCGGTGAAGGACGAAGCTACTGACCTGACTGCGAAAGCTTCGGAAAAGAGACCGGATCTCAAGTGAAGGACCGGATCTCCTGTGAGACCTTCACCTGATTGAAGGTCTTGTGAAGATCCTGCAACTGCAGGTGATCTCCTACAATTCCTCCTTGGGAGCGCTGGACCGTGCAGGCCGGGGCAAAGAGGATCGCGCAGCTTGTCCGAAGAGGCCAGCGCCCAGGTGAAAAGCCTGCAGGAGAGAGAATTCAGCATGTTGTCCTCCTTTGAAGCGTGGGAAGGCCGACCAAGACATACAAAACGCTTGGTATGTCTCAGAGGGGTTTGGGTATGTTTGGTCGATGAAGTGTTCATGACTTGTAAGATTTGTAAGGTAAGCGCTATTAGGTTGGAGGCCATCGCCATTACTGGTAGGTTGGAGGACATGGCCCTTAGGTTGGAGGCCATCACTATTAATTAGGTTGGAGGCCACTGTATTGGGTTGGAGGTCATCGCCCTTAGGGGGGCCATCACTAACACTTCCAGTCTCCTAAGGGCTGCAGTAGGGCGATCCTGAGGAGTTGCACAGGGGACGCCCCATCCTGCTGAGGACAGGCTGCTGCAGGAGATGGCGAAGAACGAGGTGGAGACAACGCGTAGAGCAGTGAATTAAAAACACCACAAGCACATCGGGGGGGATCCATATAATATGTTGGTTCCACGAATTCGTGGGATCTTGGTGGAGTGCTTTGTGTGTGTTTTTGCTGTTTTGGTCCATTGAGTTCACTTTTTTGCCCAGATCCATAGTGACTCAGATTGAACCAAGCTCAGTCGCGCTTCGCGGTTGAGGCTTGCAGCCAAACCGCGCGGTTTGAGCCCCCAGCGGACAGTCCAATCATGAATCTTGATATCATGCTTGAGTGTGATTTGTTTAGATACATTATACACGTATAAACAACGCGGATTCAATTCCATCGACAGGGACGTGACAGAAACATACAGAAACCAACAGTCTGAAAAGATCCTCACCAAGCCTGCCCGAATCTCATCCTCCTCGATGAACCAGATTCTTCTTTCATCCAAATCGAACGGCCCCTCAAAACGAGCAGTTCAGAACACATCGGAACACCATCCCGTTTTCATGATTCATGTCATGTCCTTCAACGACCTGGTCAGTCAGTCCATATGTGTGCCATGGCACAGCGATGTCCCACTCACCTGGTTGACTCACAGGAACTCTCGCGCCAGGTGAAACCCAATGAACTCTTTGTGGATCGGCACATTTGCTCCGTCTTAGGGATTCAGAAGGCACGGCGAGCCATGAATCGGGGGACTGGGCTCCGAAGCACAGGTCAACTTCTAGGGATGCCCTAGAAGTCCAAAGACTCTAAGTAGTTTTTTCTTTTTCATATAATATGTTTGTCCTTTGTATTTCTTGCATGTTCTTATTCTTACTATTTCCTTGGTGAAGTAAAGGACATTCCCTTTCACCCCCCCCAAAGACTAGCCTGAAGACGATGCTTGTGATAGTCGTTGACTCTTTCCGGGTCTGGTGTTGCTGGCCATGCACCCCATAGAAGGTAGACCAGCCATGCTGGTCTCCACGTGATCGCGAAGAAAGGGGGGGGGCTCCACAGTAACTTACGGGGGGTTGGGAGAATGGCCCTGAAGAGCACATGGAAGGATAGAACATGATAGAACCATATAGAACCATCGAACATACCCAAGCCATCCATGTAACAGATGCCCCCACACTTTGACTCTTGACATCCCTTGACCCCTTTGCAAGCAAATTCAGGTGTGGACAACAAGAGGGAAACTCATGGGAGTTGAGCATTTTCAGACCTGGTGTCGATGTTTTTGCGCGCAGGAGATCTCAATCGAAGGGTATTTCTCTTGTCTCAAAGATTCGTGGAAATGGTCCTGAATCCTGAATTGTTTGTCAGTTGTCCTTTTCTGCGTGGTTTGTCTCAACTGCACGCACAACAGCGTTCCCGTGTATGTGGATGAACACAAGTTCTTCGGTGGTGTGACGTAACTTTGTGAACTCTACTCGGTCTGCTGCGACATCCCAGACACCCACAAGAGATAGTTGATTTGACAGACAATGACAGACATATATTAAAATGTTAAAATATGTATATACTGTGTATATACACCCTGGAGGTCCAAGATTAGGTTTAATGGTTGAACTCTTTTCGTAGTGTAAAATTAAATCATTAACAAAACTATGGTGGTCCTGTAAGAACTAAGAACAACACAATTTATGATGGTTGGAAGTCACATCAGGATACACGAGGTTTCATGTTGCGCCCGCAGAATTCTTAGGGTTTGGGTTCTTAAGGTGTGTGTGTATATATATATATGGGGATATCTATGGGGACATATAGTATAATAGACACAATGGGACATTAAAAATGCATATATATATATACATATATATATATATGTGTGTGTCCCCTGTCCGCACCCTGCACACGTGCGGTTTCGCTGGCAGGGGGCTCAAGTGTCCGCCGAGTGGATTTCCAGGTTACCGGAAGAGGCGCCGACGCGGCGTTTCTGCGCGGGGACCAGGTGACTGCGGACCGCAGCATGTGACCGTGTATTGTGTGACGTAGGAGTTCTGCACCAAACATGTAGACTTGATAGATGATGTTTCAACCCCCAAATATGAAGCGGATTTGCCATCCATGTTTGGGGGGGGTTAGAAACACTCGGCCCGCTCTATCTTGATGTTTGTCCGCTCTAACTTGATTTTTGTCGGAGTGACTTTAAACCAAGTCATGACTACAAGCGAAGCAGATAGACAGGAGCAATGTATGTCGGTATGTTCCTGTGTGACCTAATGATGGCCCTTGCCACACTGGACTTAGGGTGATTTGGCGTGATGATTCCAACAAACAAAATAGCAAATGGATTTCGGAACAAATGCGACTCAGGCGAAAAGGTTGATGCAAATTGTTGACGCCGGAGGAGAATCGCCAAATCCCAGGCTCCTCCGGGTCCATCATAGTTTCGCAGAGACATGTTGTTTACATGTTCTATTGACGCTGGCCGCAAGCGAAACCAATCCCCTGTGCAGTTCAGGCTGTGAAAGAAGTGCGAGAGATCCTGCGGCAGACAGAAGTGGCCAGGCTACGACAGAGTAAGCTGGTCAGAGAGGTGAAGCTTGGCATGTGAAGCTGAGGATTGGGATCCTGTTAACTGAAGGTTAATTTGTCCGGGTCCCTCAAACCCCGTCAAACGACAACAAAAACCACATCAAAAAAACACTGGAAGTCGCAACCAAAAATCCCTGTGTTCGCTTTGTGAGGTCGCCTTCTCCCAGTGTCCGGGGCCGCATGGGTCCGGCCATTTGTTCCCTAATCCGTGGCGTTTCGGGGGACCTTTTTGGACTCGGATGGGAGCGTGGCAGTGCGGTTCTGCACCCGTTGCCGCGGCGAAAGAGGTCGAATTCCTGTTCTGGTGATTAGCCCAGCGAGGGGTTCTCTAATGGAGCTGAGTGGGATGAACATGTTGATTAAGACTTAAAACCATTTAACACCTAGACTCCCTTAGGAGATGTTTGAATATTTGTTGTCCTGCCTTAAACCGTCATTGTTTTGCCCACACCGTGGACAGTGACCCAAAAAGGTGCTCCAATGTCCATGTTAGACTCTTGATTAGGAAGAGAACGAAAAGCTCAGGGTCATTAATCAAGATCTACATCACTGGTATTTTTTATGCATCCCTGATGATAGACTAGATATCCTCACTTGGGCATAAACTTGTCGTATTTCTGCGGGGTTTCTGCCATGTTCTCATGACACTGGATGCCCCCCCCCATCTGAGGAGAAGTCTTCTGGGTGCCAACGTTTCTCAGAGGCAAACGGAAGGGTAGTGCACAGAAAGGGTTTTGCAAAAACCTATTCTACTAACATCGTGGAAGGCGTGGGACATTCGTAGAACCCAAGGCTATTCGTGGACAGTTCGTGGAATGGTGGGCCAGTAGGAGAACTGACTGCAACGAAATTCCAGAAACCTTCGCAGAACTTCGTGGAAGGTATTTTTGATGCACTAACTTCGTATAAGCGATTTTTGCTGACCCCCTTTCTCCACACACCCTCCATTTAGCCTTCAGTTTCCACCACTGCCAGCACCGACGAGAGCAGCAACGAGAGCGGCGCGAAACGCTCGGCGGAAGCGCTTGGTGGCGCAGCGACTGACTGGGTCAAGGTCCTGGGGAAGGATGAGGCGGCTGGGCTCAAGACAAGTGGCATGGGAGAGATTAATTGTCATTTTTGTGCGTTATCAATGGCCACACGTTAGCCACACGTCAACTAAGTTGTGTGCCTGGAGGTTTGAGCATGAGAAAGAACATGAGAGGGCACACCATGCCGTTCCAAAGGGGCAGTCTTTGGATCCCAAGTGAGTGGGTACTGTAGCTGGTGAGTGAGAGTCCCTTAAGGAAGTTGTTCTGCATGTTTATTGAACATGGGCGACTACTAGGCAATTGCAGATCTGTTGTTTGTTGTCAACAAAGTGGTGCTGTGGGCCGCTAAGTCGACGATTCGACGATCCTTTCATTTGTGGAACATTCACAAAGTGTGGGTGGGGTTACCCTTCCTCAAACCATCAGAGAGTGTAACCATCCCTTCACAAGCCTTTTCAGGGTTACACACAGTGTCTTGATCCAAAGCCAACTCTGTCAAACCCGGAATTGCAGCAATTGCCAAATGACTTCCCACACAATAGGGTTCACTTGAGCCACAGCCAGGACTTGATGGAACTCTCCAGAACATTTTCTTGGCCAAACACACAATGTTAACTGCAGAGTTTGGTGTATTTCTGCATGAACAAACGCTTCCCATATCGTTCGACACCCATACCGGTGATACCCAGAAGTGATTGGATCACTTATATCGGTGTGTGATTAAACTAGGGGGATCTCGAAGGTTCATGGCGATGAAACATGGGGTGATATGGATATTGACAAGAAGAATTGATATGGCGTATCTTCCAGGGGGTGATGTGGATTCTTTTGCTACGGTGACAGGCATATTTTGGGGTCCAACATATGAGTGCATTTGTCAAATGTTGAGACCACAAATTGTGGAAGGATGCATAGGAGTCCTTGATGCGCCTGTTTGATGACGATGCACCTGTGGTATCATCAATGCTGAGGGAGATAGAAACTGCAAGAAAAGTGATCCTGCCAACAAAAAATCCAACAAGTGCACCCCACTCTACAAGTTGCAATTCACCATCCGTCTCCATCTTCCTCTAGTTGTGAAAAAAAACAAAAACTAGGGAAGCCTCTCGATTCCATGCAGTTTCTGCTCATGGAAAACCCGGATAAAAAAGAAATAACATCATTAATATGCATTGGATACAAAAAACACACGGACGAGTTGCTGAACACCCAGCTTCCTTCGGTGTGACTCGTCATGTGCTCAGGCTGGATCGATCATCGAGCCCTTTGGTGCAGATGGGGGGGCGATGGATCGACCACCGCATAGAGATCCCATGTAGATCCCATACAGTCTCGGCAGAGCTTTGCAGTTGAATCTTCTGACTTTTGGTTACAACTCTTGGCATGGAAAAAAACACAAAACAATGATCCATGCATCTTAAAGAACACTACAGGTGTCAACAAAGACTCCCACACCTTGTTGTGTTTGCTGCGCATTCCATCGCTTAGAAGGAACGCCCTTGGTATACCCACTTCTTCTGGAGCTGCTCCCCTTGCTCGCCGCGCTCCCCGCGCGGAGAGCGCGGCACCGAGGTATTTTTGGGACCGCTCCAGTGGTCGAACCCAATGGGAGCCTCCCGACGGACCCGTGCACGAGACCGTGAGCGCTTAGCGGCGTGAGCGTTTGCGGTCAACGGGCCGTGGAAAAAGGGGAGGACACCGGACCGTCACCGGAGAACGAACCGCGGGACACCGGTGGCGTGCCGATTGCGCGGTTGGTAAGGGAGAGTATGCGAAAGGTGAATGCGAAAGGGAGTGGTTGTTTTTTTCTGGCCGGGCAGAGCCTTGGGAGTTTTGGTTGTTTGTGTGTAGAATTCTGTAGAATGGGGCTGCCCGTGAGGAAGGTCGCACCCAAGGGTGGTTGGGTGACGAAGTGCTGGTGCCCGGAAATGCCACGAAATCCATCCGTTGCTTTCCTCCACCTCCCTGTCAGCAAACACACACATGAATCAAAGTTACCCACGCAGCAGGGTTCTGTGAAGGTTGCTATTTAGACTTTCCAAGGGTGCAAAGTCCACCGAAAGGTACTGTTCATGAACAATCACCCTGAAGAGTTGTCAAACATCTCCATGTTGAGGGGGCGATGAATGTATTGATCCAGGGTCAAAGTTAAATCTCCACTCATAGTTCAATCATTTTAGAGGCCCAAGGGCCAGCGATCAATTCTAAAGTGTGCTGATGCTCACTTTGAGTAGGGTCTTCAAACGGCTCACTCCACTCTTTGATCCCTGGGGGCTTTTGGTGTTGCTCGCCCTTTGGAGGCTGTATATTTAACTTACCTTCTTTTTGAGCCCCATATTACAGATATTGTAGATGGAATCATGTTTTACACTCATAACACCAAGACATGCTCGTATCAACTGTAGGTCATCTCAACTCTCTCCTAAAAAAACCTTTGCAAAGAATGCAAGACCTTGTGGCATCCAAACTCCAAACACACACACAGGGCCCAGCAGGGCCATCTACAAGGGTGGAGACCATCGCCATTAGGTTGGAGGCCAGAAGCTACGAACGTAACAAGAGCAAAAGAAACAACTTCTGTTCTCGCACCCAGCGGAAGCACCTGGTCGCAGCGGAATGAACCGCAGCGGAAGAACCGGCACGCAGGGCCCTGCCAGCAGCTGGGGAGCCCGGTTCATGGAGGTGGTGTTCGCATCGCATGGCAAGGGCTTTTTCAGGTGTTCAATCATGTATAAGAATTGTGGAATCCTGAAGAACATGGAAGAATCCTCAAGACTCACTCAAGTTGTCAAGTGATCCAAGACAATCGACCAAGATGTTCATGGACTGTAGATGTGCATCTCAGCCAAGGCTAAGCAGCCAACCAATTGGTTCTGCTGTTGGAGACATTTGAGCCATGCCATTGGAACCCTTCAATCTATTTCAAGCTCCTTCAATCCAAGGTTTTCAGCGTCCAGCTCGTTTGGACGAATCGATAGGTCTCGGGGCCATGGTGGGCCATGGTCTCGAGGTAGTCGATGGTTTTGGGGCGACTCGGCTCCTCCAGCACTTCGATCTCGGCGACTCGGCCGAGATCGGCCTGCAGGCCTTTACGGCTTTGCGTGCCAGCGATTTAGCGGAGCTTTCCGCGGCAGTGAGCGATCCACAGGCAGAGAGGGGAGGTTCGTTTGGGGGCGGTTTGGAGGAGTATGAGGTGCAAAACGGTATACGTAATTGAACAGATGATCCTGGGTAGTCTTAAGTGGTCCAGAATGCGCACTATGGGAATTGCTGCGTTTCGTTTCATAGGCTGGCCTTGGCATGATGGGCTTGTTGGCTTGTTGGCTTGTCAGGTGTGCATGCAGTACCAGGCAAGAGATGGAAGAGAGACGGGGGAGAAGAGAGAAGGACAAGCCAATGGCAGCCAAGAACTGGAGGTGACAGCAGCGTTTGTGACCTTTTGTGACCACTTTCATGTCATTTCAGGTCTTTTGATTCCTTTTCTATCCTTTTCTCATGATCAAGAAGCGTGCCCAAGTGCTTTCCTCTCGTTCCTCGCAGATGGACTCACGCCATGCGAGCTCCATGGCCTCGGTCCTCACGTCGGGCGTCCCGGCCACAACGGTTCGGGATGTGTTTCGCAGGGCCTTTGGAATCGATTCCCAGATCCAGCCAGCCTCATTCCCTAGCCATAGAAGCACATTTCCCGGGTTCCGCCCGTTCCGTGTCCGTCTCCTTTCGATGCGGCGTCCTCGTGGGCCTTCTGGCCTTCTGGTGGCTCGTTCCGGCGTCCTCGTCACTCGTGCGTCGAGGTGTGCGGTGATGATTGCCAGCCGCGAGCCGAGGCGAGCTCGATGTCGGTGAACCCGACGGTTTGGAGATTTGGTGTTCGGATGTTTGTTCCAGACACGGCTTCGGGAGCGATCGTGAGCATCCTCTCATTTTTTTTTTGTTTTGAAGATGCTATACTAATATACTTTAAAATACCTTTAATATTATATGTATATATATATGAATATGTATAGTATAGATAATAGATTATGTGATGATTGGATAAAGTCAAATCCTTCGGTCAGCATCGTGATCATCGTTGTTTGCTTGGTTGACATGCCACCAGCTTATTATAAGGAGAGAGTGCTCGAGCTGCGAAAGACAGTCAAGAAAAGCAACCCAAGGATTTTGAAGGTTCTGTTCCCAGGTTGCTACGTTTGTTTGAGCGAGTCATGGAAGGCCGCCAGCCCACTTGTGGGAAGTTGATTGGCAGGCAGGGTGCGCGCTGCGCACTGGACTTTGCATTGATCTCAGAACATGTAATTCAGATTATAATAATCTCCGGAAATGAGGTGGTTTCCCATAGCATATCGTTGTACCAGGTTCCTTCTTGTGCAGTCTAATACTATCGCTTATTTGGAGTCCAACTGCTTGACATGAGAGTTGTTGAACACAAGCTATGTAACGTTCATCAGGAGCTGAGCCCAGAAATAGTGTTGTCATGCTACAAAATGATCGCAGGGGGGAAGATGCCGAACGGAGCAAACTGAAACAAGTCTGACCAGAAGGCACTCACAAGGTGAGCGACACACTTCAACGCTTCACCCCTTTCCTTCGTGCTGTGCTCGCACGGAGCCAGTTTTCTAGCTTGGCTGGATTAACGCTGGGTTTGGTTTTTGCAATGTTTGCGCTTGGTTTTCATCTTCACTTTTTTTCTTGCTTTTTTTTAATATGAGGGTGTCTCAAGCTCTTCTGGGTCTTAGGTAGTGTTTGTGATGAACGGTTGCATCACCTGGCGTTCGATGGGTCAAGCTCTTCCGGCCGATCCTGGGGGGCGATCAAAACGAGAACCGTCCATCGAGTGTTTTAGGTATTAGTTGAGTCATGTTGGGTTTGTCCTATTGCCAAAGAAAGGCCTGCAACCTAATCATCATCATCCACTCTTACTGGTAATAGGATAGACCCAAGGAACTGTATGAGATTGTTGAGCCTTGTTGCACCACCTTGCAGGCGCTGGGCAAAGAACTTGAACCACCACAGGCGGAGTGGTTGTTGAACCACCAGCAGACGTATGTGAGTCATTTTGCAATCGACGTAACAAGTGGACACGACGATACAGGGAAATGATGTGTCTTACATTGTCTAATCATTTGATGGAACTCATCCTGACAAGCATTGCAGTGTTTCTGGCCGATGTGTGTGCAATGGTGAGTGCTGTGTGTTCCTTTTGGCGTGGCCACCATAGGGTTTGTCATGTGCATCAAGGTGGGCGAAGACAAATCTATGGACGATATGTAGAGCCATGCTATGCTCTATGGAGCTGGCTTGGGATCCAGATCTTCATATTACACCATTTAACCATGTTGGCACAAAAGACTACAGCAACACTACAATGCGCATATGTAAAGACTGTAAAGACGACGCCATATTATCACATACAGTATGTAATATATGTTTCTATATACGTTGGCTCTATTCACTCATTTGGGCTGTGCAGGCATTTACTGAGAAGCTGAAAGACGCTGCATTCCAGTCAATGCCCTGGCTTGTGCGGTGTGAACTCTGAGTAGTGTCAGCTGATTTCAGTCTAACCAACATGACATGGCTGACACGTGTGTGTTTTCTTTGCAATATGCCCAAAGTGAATATATACAAGATTCAATTTATATGAGTTTCCTTCCGTGCACACGACACGCATTTGCATTAAAGGTCTTCTTCCCGTTGCTTGAAACATCCGGTTCCAGACATGATCAGAAGACGACCCGCTGCCTCGCTGCGGCCATGGCCGAGTGGGTCGAGGCTTATGACTCGTGGTGGTCCCGGCGAAGGGGACCAAGAGATGCACCGAGCCCTGTGGCGCGAAATGAATCGCACTCCTCAGGTGTGGCCGGGGACCTTAGCGTTCACATTGCTTGAATCAATCATTTTTCGATGGTGTCAAGTTCTGTTCAAAGGATGTAGCTGCGTTTTTGTGGCGTTCTCCAGCGCGCGTGTCCCAAACCAAAGACCCGTAAGAATGGGCATCGCGAAGGAAGGTCGTATGCAACTGCTGTGCAGGAAGGTCGTTGGAAGGCGCAGCCGCTTGTTGGAGAATAGGAACGTTGGAGAATACGTACGCTTCAGTGTTGAGACCCCATGAAAAAAAGAGTTGTCTATAATTTATGATTGTTTTTTACTATCATCATACTAACTCCTTACCCACTAAGTGACAGTATACTGTTTTCTTAAACGTGATCTCTCCAAGAACCACCCCTAGGTGTCGGACCTGGATGCTTGTGACTCCGCGGTCGGTCTCCGTCGGCACCGCCGCCCCCGCTCCCCGCGAGGTCGGGACCGGAGGCGGTGGCGAACTTGGGCCCGGGGGGCTCGGGGGGTGGTGGTTCTGGCACAAAGAGGTTGACCGGCGGCGTTGGTTGATGTGTTTTTGTTTGGAAGGGAGGAAGGTTCGGTTTTGAGACTGGAATCGATTTGACACTGGTTTTTGTCGGTACTGTAAGCGCAATAGATCTTATATTGCAACAAAGCAGGCTGGGCGGGAACATGGTGGAGCTGCTCCAGAATGAGGCTCCTGGATGGGCAGGTACTCCTTGCCAAACAAAGATGGGATGGCCTGACAAAAGCACTTTGGAAGAGGATTTGAGGTGATCTACCAGTTTCTGTCTTGCTTTTTTGGGGAAGGGCTTGCTTTGCCCATTGCCCAGACCGACAATGCAAGATCCTTTTAAGTGCACACCATCCATGTACGTAATTATGACCCCCAGATATCGATGGACATCCATTAACTACATCCAGGACCCCCTGCTTGTTCTGTCTTTGGGGTGTTGTTGAATTCCCCCCCGAACAAAGTGGCGAAATGAGTCGAAAAGGCGCAGGGGGTGTCTATATTCACCACCCCATTCCTGGAATGGTCCTATGGTCCTTGTTCTATTCACCACCACATATGATGACCCGCCCTCGGATTCTTTGGACCGGACCCTCTCAGCTGGAGCTCGCCCCGGACCTCTTCAGGCCGGGAGCCTTGCGAACTCCAAGGCCTGGCGAGGCGCGTCGACCGCGCAGATAGGGGTCCCAGGACCCCAGGAAGACCAAAGGGTGTAGTGACTGGTTGTCTATTGAGTCTATTGGTGACCCCTTGGAGCCGTAAGCCGTAAGCTTTGTTTTTCTTTTATGTTTTGTCTTTGGGTCTGGGGTCAGGACTGGTATGTGGAACATGGGGGAGCTCAAGATCTACTGACAAGTTCCAGTGGACCAGGATCGCCTGAAGGAGTGTTCTTTTGTCCATGACACTTCATTCATGACCCCGTAGTTGTTCAGATTCAGAGGATTTCAGAGGTGTTTAGGGGTCGTGGTGCACGTGCGCCTGCCACGAAATCTGCACATCACGCAGCCCTGCCAAGCCGTTCCGCAGCAAGAGCGCTTCCAAAGACAACATCAAGATGCCAAAATGCAGCTTTCGCTCAACACTTCCTCCGATTTCTGAAAACGAGCCACGTGTCCAAAGGTCACGAGTCACTGCATCAGAGCGCGCTGAAGACCACCACCATGTCCCAAGTGCTGCGCCAAGTAATCTGCACGAGGCTTCCCTGGACCACCTCTCGCACCTGCCGCGAGGAGTGACCACCAAGTCCGAAAATGTGCACGGCACCACAACGAGAGCACAGTCGAGGAAAAGCAGCACTAGCACGCGCTCGGGCCCACCAGGGTGTGCAAGCCTGTGCAGTCGAAGTGCATTTCGGAACCGAGGTGAATGAATGTGCCGTAAATAGCAGCGAAATAGCAGCGCACGGATGCGGGCGCCACCGATCAGACACCCAGCGTAAACATACTGCAAGAACTGCTAGTGTGACCACACTGCTTGGGGGAAAAGTCTGA
The DNA here is from genome assembly GCA_963970005.1 of Durusdinium trenchii. Classification (NCBI taxonomy): domain Eukaryota; class Dinophyceae; order Suessiales; family Symbiodiniaceae; genus Durusdinium; species Durusdinium trenchii. The sequence continues at coordinate 405,378 of CAXAMN010022328.1, read as the reverse complement.
GGCTATCTTGCCGATGCTTGTTGGTTACCCGGTTTCCCTGTTGTATGGTTCTCACAGACCAACATAATCTCTTTGCACATAGACATGCAGTGAACTGATATTTGTGTTTTTCTATCTTTTTCTAAACACATCTAGCTTGTATGGAGTCTATTGAACAGCTAGCCACCAAACTTTGGCAGAAACGCAACTAGTTAAGGTATAGGTTTGCCTGCTCTTGGCCAGGCTTTGTTGAGACAAGGCTATTGCTTGCGCCAACGATGACTTGATGTCTGTCTGGCCGAGAGTAGAACAGGTGAAAAGGATCCACCATGGGCTGGATGTTTGGAAACATGGATTGATGGATCCCGAAGATGTCACGAGCCCATCCGAAGGTCCAGTCCCATGAGGTATATATATGTCGTGGGCGGTGGGCCGAGCTCCTCGCGGCAGGCTTCGCCAGTGTGTGATGGCCTTCGCGCACTTGGCTTCCCCGGAGCCAGTCCAAAAACTGCGTGAAGTCCTCCCAGCTGATTGTTGTAGTCTTGAGCCGTGACGAAAGTGGTCTCCACGTAGGATGACTTGTATTATTCAGTTCAACAAAGGCAAAATTGATTGTTTCGAATGATTTACTCAAGGATCACTCAACTGCGGTAAAGAAACACTCACGTAAACCACGGGCAAACTAGTGCCGTTACACTCCTCTGGGACTCTGGGACCATGAAACATCGTCCGATTGGCGGTCGCTCCATGGAATCGGACAAAGCGTTGAAACAAATGGTCCACACTGGTGGACATGTCCCAGCAGCGTTTGGCGTATTTCTTTAAGGGTGGGTGGGAGTTGGTCAGCTTGGCCAATAAGGCATCATTAGGACACTTGATGGTGTTCCCTTGTTAAATTGTGTGGCGTTTTGGGGTTCCCATGCTTGCAAGCACATGTTGAGTGTTTTTAAACTACCCAGAACATGTTGGGTTTCCAGAGGTTGTGAGGCCGGTTCGGGACATTCCACGAGGTTTTTTTGGACACGTTTGGACACAGATCGTTCCGGTTCCATGCGACCGTCGCGTGGATCTGGGCGGCGATTGCTGGGACACATGGCTTGCGTATTGAGCCCCCAAATGGACGTATACCTACCCAGTCAGTGAAGCAGAACCTTGGTTTGGGGATTGGTTTCACCACTAGCCAACAGGTGGAATAAGGTTATTGGTTAATCGTGGTTTTCTTTCCAGGACAACTAAGGGAGTCAACATATGTTTGATGCGATGTTTTGCTTGGGTTCTGAGGACATGCACTTTCAAGAGGCCACCTTTCCACGCCATCAAGCTAAGCTGCCATATTGGCTGAAACATTTCAACTTGCAAGACGAGTGGTTTAACATGGTAGTCTTTGAGCGTTTAAAGAGCGGTGTTCAGAACTCAACAGTGTCGTCTCCGGAAGTTCAAGGTCCGTTGATGGTTGGTTGACAACTGCGGCTAAAACTATCCTGCAGACCAATTGATGTGAAAGAATCGAAAGACATTATGCAACTGTTTTGAGGTGACCAGTTGTGCTTTGGGAGAGTGAATGTGTCTAAAGGATGTTGTGGAAACTTGGCCATACCGCAGAGCCCGGCCGAACCGGGACATTCAATCAACACACATTCGCTGGTGATGCGTTCGCCTGGCTGCTTGAACCATGAGATGCACCGCCTGGCCCTGGAGGGACAACTGGTTCAGGCCAGTGGGGCGAGGCAGAACCCAGCCAGAAAGTGACAGTCAGCGGTGAAGGCTAAGCAGTATTTTCTCCTCAGATGATCATTTTCTTCAACATGGTTTCGAAGGCGACCAAGAGCCTGGACTGGGTGAAACTCAGTCTCACGAGGGACCACTGGGAGGTGAAGGATTTGATTTGTACCACTGTCCCTGATTCCAAGTATAACGTGCATGGTACCATGGCCATTCTTGGTCGAATGCACACTGTACAGGGGTAGAAGAAGCTCATCAAGCATGCTTGATGACTTAACGAGACATTAGTGACTTTGCGGATATTGGAGACCCCTTACATCCAATGTCACTACACATTTGTACTTGATCCAAAATCTCAAGACTAAAGACAATTATACGTTGTGGTGAACCTGGTGAACATCAGATATGCCAAACACATTCCTTGTGCAGGTTTGTATATAGGTTCACACCTTGAGGACATATATTGCTTGTGATACTCTCTGTGTTGTTTCTACCCGACAATGTTGATGGGACGCCTGCAGCATCCTCAGCCTGTGCACGCAGGAGAGCGTTTTGGCTGCGGAGCTACAAGCCGCAGAAGAACGACAAAGATTGAAAGTGCCATTTGGACTTTTATGATCCAACATGGCAGGAAGTTTTGCACGTTTTGCCTTGAGAACAACGCAATCACTAGCTGATGGTTTCGGATATTTATATTTTCAAGCCTTAATTGGGAATGATTGGACCCTCTGAATATTTTTCAAGTGGGTCGAAAACACCAACCAGATCAGAATGTCTTGAAGCTTAGGCGTTTCCTTGGAGAACATGTCAAGACCGTCTTGACCAACCTTTTCTTGCTCAGTTTGCTAAGTGCTTAGTGCTTGGTCTCAAACCCGGCGCAACCTCTCCACGCGTCATCCGCGTCATCCGCCGCACCGGCTGATTTGTGTATATATATGATATAGTTATATAAATATAATACCTAGGGCTCCAAGTACCTTCTGAGAAGGTGCTTGGGGTAGCCCTAGGGAATATATATGTTGTTTTCGTCCTGAGGCAAGAGCTTCAAGAGGCGCTCCAGGCGAACACCGAGGCCCGAGTTTCGGCGCGGCCGGACAACGGACATGATTTGGGCCCGACCGGGTTTGGGCCCGGCCGGAAGGGACCGAAGGAGAGGAACAAAAAGCAAACACATGGTGTTGGGATCTGGAGGTGTTTTCTTCGTTTCTTCGAGATCTGGAAGAAGTTCGGATTCACATGGTGAAAACACCGGTTTGTTTGGAGGAGTTGTATTCTTGTGTTGGACGTACAATGAGGTTCTTAGTTGGGAGGTCCGAGTGAATTTGAGAGCAGGTTCCCTGGAAGCGAGACATCCGAAAAGGAACAAAACAGTGCACGGCCTGTATAGACCTGGCTCCTGCGTCGGTCAGCCCTGGGTCGGTAGTCCAACCCCTATGGCCCTATGGCCCTGGATGTGATAAGGGTCTGTGACCTGTGGGTGATGTTGTGACCTCAAGAGTGTGGCCAACCCCGTGCCGTTTCCTTCCAACGCCACCATGCCAAGGGAATTTCCTCAACATGTCGCCTCATTGGTCTGCAGAATCGATCTAGAATCTGCTGAGACAAAGGATCTTCATCCCCGGTGATTTCGTGCCCGAAATCCGGGGGTTTCGCTTGAGTCCTTTTCTCCGAGCAAAATCCGCCTGTTCGGCGCCCGCCTTCTCGGCACCGCCACGGACAGCGCCGAGGCTTCGGGAGCGGAGGAATTGCAGGCGACCGGTGGGGCCCAGAAGCACTGAACATCCACCCTGAACTACTTCTTTCTTGCACATGAAGAAGTGGTGGCAGTGGTTGGAAATGAAGACGATCAAGTGAAGGTGGGTGAGGTTTTAACCAGACCATCTTGCCAGGACCCCCTATTGGGGGTGTTTACGTTCATGGCCGAAGGGAGGTCTTTTGGAAGGGCTGGTGCTTCGGCCGTGGGTGGTGAATGATGTGGCGGATCAAAACCCAGGGACGGAGATGACGGAGATGTGAGCCATGTAACATGAACTTCCAGAACAGACTGCCTGGGAGGTCCACCTACCAGGATTTCGGGTGTCATGTCCTACCAGGATTTCACCCATGTGAAGGTCGCTCACCTCCGCGACCGACACCGGGGACGCGATCTTAGGCGCTCCAGCGACGGCTCCAGGAGTCTGGGGGTGCCAAGATTGGGGAGAGCTTGGGATGGATATATATATATATATATATTTTTTTTTTTTTTTTGCAGACAGTATATCTAGAACCTGATTGACCCCAGTTTTGGAGCAAAAACATGGTCTTTTCCTATCAAAGCAAAGGTCCAATGGGTTCCGGGTAGATAGTTATATATATATCGTTTAGATATGTTTAGATGGGGTTGGAGTCGGTTACAGGAGTGGGCCATGATGTGTGAAAGACATGAAATCTAACCATGACAGATGTATCCTCCAAACTCCTGCAAGCATGTGTTGGATTCCAATTAACCCTTTAGAGTATGGAGTCAGAGTACATAAGAGGAGACTCAAAGGTACACCTGCCCAATGTCATCTCGAAGTATCATGCCAATAGATGTAGTTTCTTCATGACGAGACTCTGGCCGCAGCCATTTGGTTCGACTCCAAAAGCGCAGCAAGTTCTGGAGAAAGGCGGTGAACGTGAAGTGATGTTCATCACAATCGTGACTATGTTTCTTCCCCTTGCCTGGGCGGGAGATCATTTTCTGCAGAAGAGGGCCGAAGATTGTGATGTGACAGGGCACTTTAGCTGCAATACCACCGTCTTTGATGAAATGGGCGAGATCACCTTCTATCCCAATGAGAAGGACGAGGTGACGTTGATCAAGAACGACTACGCAAAGTTCATGCGGGTTGGCCTTCATTACGGTGTTGACAACCATGAAATTCAACATTGCGCAAAAGTGCCCTCACCACACCTCACATACCGCTGTGCCATTGTCGAGACTGTAGGGCAAGATCCCAACGCTCGCTTCCACGATGCCTTCACAGACTATGTCTTCAATGACGATTGCAGCGCCTTTACCAAGGTGGGGACACATTTGTCGAACACCGCTGTGGTGAATGTGGAATGTGCTCGCAACAAAAAGTGAGCGTTCACAGCTTGTCTTCCAGTTTGCGTCTCTTGTAAAGTCAGACGCCTGCATCTCTTTATCACCTTCATGCCCAAGGTTTCCCTTGTATAGGCTGCGGAGGCTGACTAAGCTGGGTGCCTGCTGAGAACTTGCAGCAGGAAAGGTGAATAGATATATAATTCGATCGTATTTGACTCAAAGACATCCAAATCCTGCTCGAGCATCAAGAGAGTGCGAGTCGGAAAAGATTGTTGTGTATATAGATAGTCCTTCCGTGGTAATGAGTTGTACAATCTGGAAAGCGGGTCAAATCAATTTGATCAGCATTAACTTTGCCCATGAACAGTCACGCACAGTACTGGATTGAGGTCTTCTACTGAGTCAATTCTATAAAGAGACACCAACATGTTGAGTTTCCAGAGACACAGAAATGGTGTTGCAGCAAATTGTATTGGCTTGAATGAGCGCCCAAATGAGCTCTTCACTTCGATTCGCGTCTTCACTTCACCAAGCAGCAAAGTAACGACATGGACCGTCAAGGGGGGACCCACATTGGTGCTTCCCGATTCGTGGCCACAGCTTGACTTTCATCCCGCCCCTGTGAAGTTGGAGACTCGAATCCTATAATGACCTGAAAGCAATTGTCCACTAGCCCTGCTGAGACGTATCCCATGATCTGGAACATGAACCCGACAAGATCATGCCTCCTTTGTTTTCTTCACCAAGGTTGGCTTTGAAGTGCTCGCATTTGGAGCTGCAATGCCAAGATGAGGCATCAAGACCGGCGTCGCATGGCGTGGCAAATCTTAGCGTGCACCAGCCCGGAGGGGTGTCAGTGTCCCCCATTTCGCCTGCTATATATTCTGGACAACAAAGATGTATAGTGCTGTAGCAATCCGACCAGGACGCTCTGGATCTATAGGCCCTTTGTGGGGGGGTGCTTCTCACTGAACAACTTGTTTAACGTTTAGAGGATGTTAAATTTATAGATGTTGACCTTTAAACATTGTCTATTTTTTTTGTGAATTTTCTTGTTGACCAACATTAAAGTCGCCGGTTGAAACCGGCGCCCTCCCCATGGGCAGCAACCTCGACCATGTTCTCGAGGGCAGCAGCCTTGAGGGATTGAAAGTCGGGTGGCCCAGGACCGTCGGTGGACCCTGGAAACCGTGCAAAAGCTCCGACGAACACAGAAAACATGCCCTATGGATCCACTGACACCCTCTGAAAAGGTGAGGACAGAGGACGCATTTGTTCGTTGCACGACCCATGGAACTCATGGGGGGACCCACGGGGGACCCACGGTTCCGGTTGCAGGTTGGACAAGCCTTTGAGGGAGGACTGGAGGCCCCAAACCTTCCCAAGAAACACATGGAAAAAACACGAGATCAGATCTGGGGAAGAGCGTTCTTCGGGCCTCCCATGGTGTCAAATGGTGACGACCGGACTTCAGTGGTGGAAGCTTCGGGTTCAGGGGGATCGAGTTGGAGCTCAAGCAGGCGGAGGTGCCTGGAAAGGAAAGGAACAGCGCCACCTGTCCAGCATCGCTGGGCATCATCCGACCGGTCCGTTTGAGAACATGGACACCTGTCAGACATTGTCAGACAGTCAGAATGGCATTGGAATGGTTGGAGGCCATTTAGAGCTGTTATTGATCCACCATGTGATGGTCAGAAGAATGAACGAGAAGCATGAAGCAATACCCTCAAAGAACAGCAGGGAGTGGAATACCTCTTGCTTTGGGCCACCTATGAGTCGCATTGCAGCTTTCCATGTGGAACCAATTCTGTTCATGGATTTGTAAGGAAGAAGAGGAGCAAGCACAAGAGGCTTTAAGGCGGGGGGTTGGGGGTTTGGGGGTCAGGTGATGAACACGAACACCTGCACCCACCACCCGAAGGGTTCACTTTGATCCATTTCATGCACTGGAGGGCCGAAACAGCAAAGCATTTCTGGTTTGTTATCGGGTTGGAACCGCACAACCTGAACTGTGGATGTCTGAATTGTTTCGTTCCTGTTGTTGATGGAACAAAACCATTCTAGAGAAACAAAACCATTCTAGACCACGAAATCTAGCAATACATAAAAACAATAGTCTCATTGATGCATTAAACAAATATAATATATAGGACTCATATGATCATATGTATCACACAATATAATAGATTATGACGTCAACTAATCATCTCAAGTAGTCTGAGGTCAAGGTGCTTCTCTCCAGCTCCGGTCCGCTGCCTTGTGGCCCGAGCTGCCCCCCTTGCCGGGCCCGTCTTTGGGGGCCTCGCGGGATGATGCGCAGCTGCTTCGTGACCGCAGCGGCGTGACCGGAGAAACGGCACCTGGGCATGGTTCCCGTTTCGAAGCGAGTGTCGTTTGTATATGTTTGTATTTGTATGGCCCCCCGCATATAGACCATCCCACCAGTGGGTCCTGGTAGAGAATTTGTTTAGGGATGGGATTTCTATGGATTTCTCGTTCAAACCACGGTGTGTAGCTCCGTTCTGGGAGACCGACGCCCCTAGCTTCGGTGTTGCTCGACTTAGTCGACCGGTCTACCCAGCCAGGGGCGACAGGGGGTCGACCGGTCGACTAAGTCGAAACACACACTCCAAGTGGCTGAGGGCTGAGGGTGATGGGAGAGGTATGGATGGGGTTTTAGCATGGGTTTGGCCCAGCTGAGTATGCTGAGTTGAGCATGTTGGAATGCAAAACCCTCCGTTTGGAGTGTGGGTAAGGGTAAGACTATCACAGTCGCTTCAGAATATATGCATGTGGAGCCCAACTTCTTTGTCATTTTGGCTTGGAAGTTAGGCATGTGAGTCGTTGTTCCTGTTGTTCTGTTTGTTGGGAGTTGCTTCAATTCACTGTCAATGTTGCCGATGTTGCCTTTGGTTGTGTTTTTGATCTATAGAGTATAACCTGCAGAGGATACATTGAATTGTCTATTCATGTTTCCTGTCACATATTCCCAAGGAAAATGGGATGCCCAAAGAATTCAGAGAGATGTTTGAGGGTTCATGGTGTCCGGATTTGCATCGTTCACGGAGCCCAAACCCAATTTGAACTCCTGCTTAATGTTTTGTTTAATGTCATGTTCTGCTTGTCGAACTGCACCCCCAAAAAGCTCGAAGAAGATGCCCGCTGAGGGTTTTTAGGGGATGGAAACATCCTCAAAGTTTGATCGGTTCAATCACATGGAGAGCACATGACCCAATCGACCAACATGGTCCTTTGCAAAAAAGGAACTTTGAACACATGGTTCTTGTAAAGGTCAAAGCTGAAAACTGAAAACCACACTCGGCTCGAAGGACCCAATGTTAACAACACACAAAGGAGGCCTGGGTAGGCCTGCCCTCGTTGCTTGCTTCCAGCGTTTCGTTCTTTACACGACCTCGTTCAGTCGCTTTGAGTGTGCCATGTCCCAGGTGCCATGGTGGAGCTGTGTGAAGAGCCTGCACGTGGTGTTTTGGCTCGAAAGGAAGGCTTTGTGGAAGTCACCATATGTCATACAGATGCATCGAAAGAAGCCGGTCCCCAAAGTGAACAACCATGCCATGCCCAAAGTGAAAGATCTGCCCGTTTTGCATCTTTTCCGGATTTGGCAGTCATTCCGGTGACTTTTTTGAACACGTATACGACGCACTTTGGAAATCCTTTCCATGGAACTGATGACCTTTCCGGTTCTGTGGCCGGCCGTGGGTTCTCCTTCGGTTGCAGTGACGGAACCCTTCGGTTTGACCGGTGTGATTCAGTCAAGGGGGTCGATCGAACCGAGGCCACCTCTTGATTCAACATCATACCATCTATGAGGCGTAACTGCCTGACGGGCAGTGTGGGAGTGGGGAGTGGACAGGACACTTCTTGCTAGCCAGGAGAGTAGTTCATCCACCGCCATTTGGCGGGCGAGGGACCGAGGACTAGTGCTTCTTGCCGTGAGTTTGGAAGCAACAGAAGCATGTATTTGACCTTCATCACGAAAGGTAGCTTGAGCTACCTGAGTTCTCCTTGCTTTAGCAAAAATGTATTACAATCAGGAGTTGGGATTGTGCATTGAATTTGGTCCTGTAAGAGTTGATTCTGTTCGTCGGGGGGGCCCCCCCCCTGGATCAAATCCCCCCTGCGCCGGTTCACGCCGTCATGGACTTCTACCAGGGTTACTTGTGATTGCCTGCTACCTTTCGTTCACCCCCTCCTCTCTCAAGTTGGACTATTTTGGACTAGAAGATTTACAGGTCTCCAGCTGTGCCAAAGGGCATCGAACGAAGCACATTGGGATCCAATCCAGCCTGCATGCGAGCAGAGGGCGCCCTAATGTTGAGGATCTTCTTCCAGTGTTTTTCACCCTAGCATGACGACTTGAAACAAGCACGAAAAACCGTGCCTTCTTATATCTTGCATCCAGGTGACACAGGCCTCTACGTCGTCCATATCATTATCATCTGCAGCCAGCACTCTGCTGACCCTGCTGCAGTCTGTGCGGGTCAAGACCACCTCAATGGATGTGGCTCGCTCAAAAACCAAACCGAACCGAGACGAGAGCAGAAGCTCTTGCGGCAGGCAAACCGGATGTATTGGACAGGGCGGGCTTTCGAACGGATGAAAAAAGACCTCGCCAAGAAGCTGGTGCATTTTTGTTTAGGGGGTTTCATGAGAGGAACATATAGCAACCTTCACGATCAACGCAAACCCTATACAGGATCTACTGTACAGGCACATTCACTGTTGCTTTTGCCTCTTATTTTTCAGCATCAAGTTGGCATGGTGTGTCAATTGAGCAGGTCTTTTCATACTATAGGCAACAATTGACATTGTTGACACTGTTTCTTTCGAGGTTGTGAAGGATTGCGAGTTTGCCAATCGACTGGTTCTTTCTGATCGCTCCATCGACATCGACTCAGATCATCATCGTTACGCTGCTGATCCTGATCATGTTGGGACTCCTCATTTCTGCCGGCACTGGCCTGGTCACCCGCGAATCGCTCTTCCCAAGCGCATTGCCCGAGCGCAAGGCATCCAAGGACAGGAGAGTGTTTTTAAGCGCGAAAGGCATGCCAACATGCAATTTAGTAGGTTGGAGGCCGTTAACATTAGGTTGGAGGCCATCGCTATTAGGTTGGAGGCCATCGCAATTACTGAGTTGTATTTATATAACACAGTTCAATAGCTACTGAGCCAAAATGGTCAAAACAGTGCCCCTCAACAGACCACCTCAACAGGTCTATCCACCCCCCTGCCCATCAGCAGCAGTGGTGGCTCCTGCTGCCGCTGCCACCATCCAGTGCCACTTGTGAGTATTCAAGGTGCGCATGGTATACAGTAGAGGGTATGTCTTATGAACTTTTTTTGGTGCGCTAAGTGATGCTAAGTGCCTTATGAAAAGCACTGTGTCATGCAGAGTGAATTAAATTCATTAAGCTGGTCTGTGGAAATCGGATTTATCCGACCTTGCTCCACAGGTTGGAGTTGAATCCACTCCTCAAACAGGGGCCAAGTGATTTGGAACCGGCTCATCTCTGGCTTCAATAAGAAGGGTGCCGGGCGCAGCATCCGACCATGTTTGGCATGGAGTAACATGGCTCCACGGCACTTCAATCATCCGACCATGTTTGGCATGGAATCAAGTTGCTTTCAAACCAAGTACACCATGGCATCAGAAGTTGAAACACGCAAACATGACATCCATTGACATCATCTCCTGTCCGCTCATCCATCGCCTTTGATCTGTGGCCATGAGTCGTTACAACCCATACGTGAGGTTGAAATCACGAGGAGACTTGGTAGGCTTGTCAGATTGCATCAATTTGTCTATGTTTGCTCATTCTTTCTCGTTTCATATTGTTAGTTTAATGTAGTTGAACTGAATTCTTGGGTGCAAGGGCCTTGGAATCAAACTAAGGCCGGCTCCTGAACCTGCTCGGCGTTTCCGACCCTCTGGTGTCGACGAAGAGGATTGGGTTGACGACACCTGGGCGGACCCTTGACCCAGTTTGCCAGTTTTAGAATGTTTTTCACTTGCTTTGATCTTCCTCATGGGTTTGGGCTTGGATATGAACAAGGCAATTCTTGCGCAAAAGCACGTCGGTTTGGAGTTGTTAAATGGACGGTGGGGTTGCCGGTTCGCTTCGTCTAGGCTCCAGACACTGAATTGCCAAATGCACTCCTTCGACAGTCTCAGAACTTGCCAGTAAGAATATGCTGGCGCAACAGATGCAACTGGTCGGGCACACTGCTGTGTGGCATTCTTCCGCATTGCCCTGAGCGGATTGCGGCTCTCGGTGTGTACATTCCGAAGTTGCTTGGAGGGAACGATGTGCTTCGTCAGCTGCTGCAACCTGATTTTACATTCCGGCGATTTGGTGCCTGCAGTCCGTTTGCGGAGCCAGGAGGATGTCTATGTTGACGCTGGTGGGACTGCCATCTTCAGTGGCAAAGCGTAGCCAATTCTTTTGTCTTGACTGCAGACCTTCCAGCTGACCCCCTTGACAAGTGGCTGCGGGAGGACCCGGAGCTGCAGCGATGCATCCAGGAGCTGTCCGAGCCAGATCCGGAACGCTGAGGCCCCGAAGCGAAGGATTTTCACTGTGAATTTGATGGCGGCCAACTGAGCAAAGTGGAGCAGTTCTCCCGAGCGGCCGGCGCTGGAAATCCTTTGAGTCTGAATGGGAAGTTGACCAAGACGCCCTTCCCAAAACGCATTCAGATGTGGCTGGATACATTGGTAACCATTGGTATCAACAAATGCTGACAGCATTGGAAGCTTCGACAGGATCCTTCGCCGACTCCTGTCTGATTTGGATGAGAAGGACCTCGGCCAAAATGGGGCTTTTCTCTTGGAGGATGGGAGATCGCTGAAGGATTACTTCCAGTCTGGGGGCTCCGCTCAGGTGATGCTCGCCACATTGACGGGTCTGCCGGATCTTGGCGTTTGGGTCTCGGCCTGTATGGCAGCCGGGACTTGGCCATTCATGCCGCGGGCAGAGAAGCTTGGCTGGGCTGTGCTTTGTAATGTGTTTTTGCGCTTTGGCATTGGGCTTTGCAAACATGATCGGTTTTGAAGTTTGGTATATTCTGCAAGAGGTGCATGTGGTATTTGGTTTGGTTTAAGAACTAAAGCTGTGTTACGTGATTTTCCAAGGTGTGAATTTTGAATGTTTATTTTGACATATCTTGAGGTGCTGCGCAAGTGCTTTCCAAAATTGTGTTGCAGAAGCGTCATGGACAACTAAGTGAGGTGCTGCACAAGCGCCATGAGCAACAACAGGAGGTGCTGCAAAAGCGCTGTTAGGCCAATAGAGATGGTGCTGTACAAGCGCTATAGAACCAGAACAGCAGCAGCAACAACTACATTTAGAACTTTTTGCTCTAGAAACTATTTGCAACTTGTGATGCGTTTTTCCATCAACGTATAACAGGCTTAAAATTTGGCTGAAGCGAACTAAGCCGGAACGTACAAATAAGTTAGCCTGGAGGTGTTTTGTTGTTTGAATTGTTTGTAAACCGAAAATAGAATTAAACTATATGTTTGGTGGCTTGATTTTTCAATTGTTTTTCTTTGGATGGTTTTTGTTGGTTAATTATTTTCATTTTTTATGTTCAATCAGTTTTTCTTGGTACTGCTTGCATTTGTTCTAGAAAGCCTGCCGGCTAATTTCTGCCAGGCCTCGAATTTTAGGCGGTACTATTTTTCTAGAAGCCTGCTTGCCATTTCTTTTGCCAGGCCTCAAGTTTTAGGAGGTGCAATTTTTCTAGAAAGCCTGCCTGCTATTTTCTGCCAGGCCTCGAGTTTTAGGCGGCGCTATTTTTCTAGAAAGCCTGCTGGATATTTTCTGCCAGACGTCGAGTTTTTAGGAAGCACGACTTTTTTAGAAGACCTGCTTGCTAGTTTCTGCCAGACCTCGCGTTTTAGGACGCAATATGTTTTCTAGAAAACCTGCTTGCTATTTTCTGCAAGGCCTCAAGTTTCAAGAGGCAATATTTTATAGAAATCCTGCCCGCTATTTTCTGCAAGGCCTCGAGTTTTAAGAGGCAATATTTTTATAGAAAACCTGCCTGCTATTTTCTGCAAGGCCTCGAGTTTTAAGGGGCATTATGTTTATAGAACACCTGCCTGCTATTTTCTGCAAGGCCCTTTTTTAAGAGTCGTTATTTTTCTAGAAAGCCTGCCTGCTATTTTCTGCAAGGCCTCGAGTTTTAAGAGGCAATATGTTTATAGAAAACCTGCCGGTTCTTTTCTGACATGCCTCGGGCTTCAGGAAATTCTGCGAATGTCTGAGTGCAATTTTAGTGTCTTAAGTGACGTAGCAACAGTGTAGCTGCCCTATTCGCTGTGAGCCCTGACAGGAGGTAACTGGTTAAACATGTCTTCAGCATTTGCTTTGCATCGTGCGCGCTTGATTCTGTGCGATCGTGCGCGTCCACCTGTGTATCGCGCACGAACGCAGCTCAGTGAACAGGTCTTCCCTTTGCTCATAAATTTAGTGTTTGTCTCTCCTTGAGGCAGCGGCGGCGGCTGCTGCTGCTGCTGCTGGGGCTGGAATTGGTGGTATAGGTCCTTTTGAACTATCTTAGATACAACTTAGATTAGGTCGGAGGCCATTAGTATCAGGTTTGAGGCCGCTAATATTAGGTTGGAGGCCGTTAAGTTAATATTAGGGTTGGAGGCCATCGCTATTAGGTTGGAGGCCATCGCCTATAGGTCAAGGGCTTAAGGACAGGCACTTGAGAAACAGTAGCTATAGCACCCCCCGAAATGGATGGTGACCACGGGGTGTTTTCTCTTTTTTTCTTCGAGGTGAACTGAGCGCAGGAATACACCCAGTATATGCATATATAATTCATGCTATGTGCATGCAGCTGTACGGTGCCTCAGTACACTGCGGACTTCTCATGACTTCGCAACGTTTGAGGTGAACATCGCAACCTTTGCTCGCTCCACTTTGGGCATCTCAGACTTCACCAACCTCGCAAACCTCAGGGTGGCCTCCAATAGATCGAATTAAATCAGGGTAAACACATTCAATAAGCAAGTGTTCTATTTTTACAAACATACGCTATACGGATGCATTTGGGTGATGTAAGGGGCCACCAGGTTCAGATGATGTCTATCAAAATAAAACGTGGAGTCGGGCATGCTCGCTTGGCAACTAGGACCCCCTGCCACGACCCATTGCTCGGCGCCCGGAGCCATCGGCGCCCGCCGAGCCCCCGCGCAACCCACCGTTGGACACTGGGCGGACGAGAGCCAGCCTAGCGAGTCAGGCTGGGTCTGGCGAAGGACGGGCGGGGCGGAGTCATGGTATATGTCGTGGTACCTCGCGCAAGCAGATTCCTCCAACTGATTGGTTTTGTTTCAACATGTTGCAACCAATGTGTTGAAATATGTTGATATGTAATGTGTTGGGTTCTCTCTTTTGAAGGTGTCCGCCCACACTTAGTGTCATTAAAAAACAATCGTTAAGCGGTATGCAGACTGCGTGCACCGTAGGCCCTGAAATCGGATCCAATGGTCATTCCTTGAGGTTTGTGTTCACGCGCATGTTTTTCACAGTTGTTCTCAGACGACATACAACGAAAGTCGTTCTATTGGCCTAGTGCGAGGTTGTTCAAGGTTGGAGCCCCTGACAAATCCTAACAGATGTGGGGCCCGGCGGTGTCAACAGAGTTCATGTCACATGTTGGGGCCCGGCCCTTGAGAGGTCAATTCACTGGTTTTGCGTAGAAGCAGGTTCTGACCCACCTTTACTCTTCTTCAGTTCCGCATGAAGCATTAATTTAGAGATTCTGATTCAAACAAGTAAGCAAAACTCACACATTTGTTTGTTCAAGTAATGGATACGCTTCCAACGAATAACAAGATAAATGATGGGTTGTGGGTGGCCAAAGAAAGACTGAACTCAGACCTCTCCAAGGCAAGAAATCTTCGCACGTAGGGCCGGTTTGAAACCAGAAATCCTAAAGCGAAAGTCTACTGTTTGAGCCACAAGCACAAGCTTTGCAAGATGTTTTGTTCTAAGGGGTGGAGCTGGGAAGAGCGGTTTCCTTTCCTAAACTGTAGCTCAAAGACACAACGCGAACCCTTTAGGGGCGCAAAAACCACAAACACACTTTGGATATAGCGGGATAATTGGTGTTGTCTCTTTGAAGTTCGCTCTCCCCCACCGCCCTCTGAAGTTGGCTTCCGGACTTCTGCCTGAATTTGGATTCCCCTTCCCCCCTTCCCCGGTCGTTTGTGCCAGGTGACCCACCGGTCCAGCACCACCTCCGAGGGTGGTTTGAAGGCCCTGCAGCTGGCCCAGCGGCCCTTCCTCAGCGACCTACCACGAAACCTACGACGCCAGCTGACCTGGGAGCTGGGGGAACCCATCCGCGGAGATGCTCAGAGAATGGGGGGGGGGAGGCACATGCCGATTGAGACGCGAGGCGTGAACATGTGTGGAGATGATGTTGTGGAATTGGGGGAAGCCATAAAAACGTGTTTTGGTTTGTAGGCCGGATCCTTCAAAGCCATTTGGGGAGACCCTGTCAGGTCGCGAAAGCTTTGTAGAATGAAGAAGGTAGCTTTCTGAAGCGGCAGGTGTGCGAGTTTTCACTTGCTGCTCATGTTCTTTTCTTTGCTTGACAGGTTACCCTGTCAAGCCAACAGCAGCCAACACACTTGTACAAGACAATCAATTACAATATGATGTGCGAAACCTGGACTACCCCATGTTTCGAGGTGTGGGGATTTCATGGCTGGTTCCGTCCAGCCAACCGTCAAGGACCGCCAGCAGTTGATGTGGCAAGTCCTGGATGACACTGGAAGGACCTTTTTGGAGCTCCTCGGAGCAAGCAAGGACCACGTGGACCACGTGGACCACTCGACCCGGGGTCTGCTACGGAGTCAACCGCCGACCGAGTCTGGCGCTCACAGAGTCTGGTCGACCCCGAAGCGGACCACATCGATACCCCGAAACCGCGTCATGGCGCGCCATGGCTTTGAGGCCATCGCTATTCGGTTGGAGGCCACTGCTATGAAATGAGGTTGGTGGCCATTGCTAGACTTGAGTCTAAGACTCAGAGCAAATTCACGATCGAGTTCTATCGCTTGATGTCCTGGTCGCACTAAGTCACTATGATGTTCCGTAAGATGTTTGCTTATACTACCGAATGGATTTATCCTCAACTCACCAACAGACACAACATGTTTTGTGCTGTGACTTGTAAGAATTACAATTATTGTTGATGGTGAACATCCTCATCCTCATCCTCATCCTCATCATCCTCACCCTCCTCATCATCATACAGTGGCACTCTTATACTGACCGGACAAAAATATCGTGGATCCTTTTCAAACCAAAAGTCGTCACCTTTCGAACGTCCAAGGATGAATTTGGATGAGTTCGAAGGCGGCCTTACGATCTGGGACACCAGGCGAGGGGAAAGCGATTTGCGCCAGCTTCGTGCGCCAGCTTCGTCGGATCCAACGATAAGGGTTTATGGGTGAGGGCACCAGTCAGTTCCCTAGCAAACCACCTTTTGTTGTTTGTGGTGGTGGTTGTTGTTGTGGTTGTTGGTTGTCGGTTGCTGTTGCTGTGGTTATGGTTGCTGCTGTTCTTGTTGTTGTTGTTGTTGCTGCGGTTCTGGTTGTTGTTTGTATCTCAGGTGGTTCAACACTTCCACCAGGAGTTCTGGCCTAGGGCCTAAAGTTGGCATGGGAGTCCATGACACAATCGGTGGCTTGCACTAGCTGATGAGTCTACTGTCTACTTGACAATGTTCGAGTCGCTTGGAATCGGCATGTAGTGTTAGGGTTTTGAAGTTATGAGTCATGTCAAACTTAATAGTGGAGACACTTCCTTCGTTACGTGGGTTTGTGGGGTCCACTACAGAAATGCAGGGCGATTGAATCACTTTGGTTGGGTTTGAAACCTGGTCAAAGCCAGGACGGACTCCAGGACGGATCACATGTCTCGAGACTCACCGTGTGTTTGACCACGTGACCTGACAGGCTGCTGGCCACTGTGACGACGGAACTCTTGCATGCCACAGAGTGGAAGTCTCCACAGATCTTGGGCGCCAATGGCGAGCTCTTTGCAGAGATCGCAGTCGATGGCATCTTTGGCGACTCAGCTGCATTCACCAACTCAATGGTTCCGGTGGAAAGTAGTGGATGAGCATAGAGGAGCCAGTTCATTGTGCTCAGCATATCCAAACTGGTTCCTCGTTTTTGGCTGTCCAGATTAAAAAAGTAAAAATCGAAAGACCGGCCTGGTGAGGCGGATTAGGGGGGGTTGGCCTGGCCCTTCTCCCGCTCTTTCTTTCTTGTTTGGACTTCAATGGATTTCGTGAGGCGCCAGCTTGCTCCTTCCGGATCAAATCTCTTCTTGGGGCCAACGCTTCGTGGTGAAGGATGCCCGGACAGGCGCGACGATCTTCAATGTCACTGGAACTTGGAAGGATCAGTGTGCCTGGGCGCGGACGGGGCTGTGTTCCCCGGTGTTCATTGCGAACAGGTACCCACTATACTGGCAGTACTAGTCATTGGCATGAGGTATATAGACGGCCGGGATGTCTTTATTTAAGGAGGTTCCATTTCGCATGATGTTAATGACCAGTCCTGTGTAGTACGCAGCATGAGGGCAGCTTCAGATGACTCCATGGGCCAGTAGATGTACCCGGCTTGGTGTACCCGGCCGTGCAAAATATCCGCATCCGTTTAGCCATTGGCAGCAGTGACTGCCGTGACTCAAGTGGACTTTCAATTGGTTGAGAGGTCTCCCTATTCATTCAAGTATTACACCCAAATGGTTTTCCACCCGCGGAAGTCATGGGATGTCCTGAGAACCTTGGGCTTCCACAACCGGTGGTGCCACCATCTCACGGCGCTTCAGCGCAAGGCTTTCACATGGTTTCACCGGATCGCTCGGTTTCACCGGTCATCGAAGAGCAGAGGAAAGTCCTTCGGTGCAGGGCCGAGGAGATGTCTTGATGCATCCGTTGTTTGGTTTCCTCATGCCTCAAACAGCCAGGCTGCTGGTTCGTCCGTACGGCTGTTTCCAGTGTAATGTTAACAAACAACATACCCCCCCAAATACCCTAGTATTATAAGTATCATAAGTCACCTCCTAGCAGGTGCGACTTGGTCTGATGATCGTCACAGATCATCATCTCCCAGGTATGAAGATCACAGATGCTGTGGGGCACAGCGCATGCCAGCTGGAGAAGCTCCCATCTCCCCAGTCGAAGCTCGTGACGCTGGAGGCGTCGTCGACCGGTCCGTGTTCGTGAAGAAACTGGTTTGCGAACCGAGATCGAAGACGTGTCGTGCTCGTCACCTGTCTCCGGCACGGCACGTCTCCCAAGTCACGGCACCTCACGCGCCTCGTCACCGGACGAGTCGCCGGCAGTTCTTGGGGGATTTTGGGGCGAAAGTGTGGCTCCCAGAGGTCTCGTGTTTGACGCGAAAGTGCGGAAGAAATGGATCGGAGAGTTTCAAATCTGAGAGCAACAAAAAGAGATTGACCAGGAGTCGCAAAGGAGTGCCTAGTGGAGGATCCACTTACCTATAGGGACTCAAAACATCTAAAAACTACCCCATTGTGACTCCTGTTTGATTCATTTGATAGTAGAGTTGTCCATTCAACGGGCCAGTATTTTTTGGCGCGGGCATTGTTGGTCCATGAACTCAATAGCACCCTAGCGATGGTGCTCTTCATGATCTTCAGGAAAGAGACCCAGGTGCCCTGACCATCTGGTTGAATGTCGACGGATTAGAATTCATCAAGAGAATACCCTGCAGGCAGGCTTTGGGGGGATTGAACACCTGAGGAACCACCTCATAGAATTCACCTCACTATTCATTCGACTGGGAACCACCATAGATCAGGCATCACTGGGGCTTGACATCTATCGGCGCATGTTTTGAGAACTCGATCCTCCGACCCCCCCAAACCAGTTCTCGCCTGCCTGGTTCCAGGAGGGCTCAGATCCAGTGCTCATGCTTTGCATCCTCTTTGCAGTAGAGAAGATGCGCTTGGTCCTGGCCGATGTACGAGCAAGTAGCAGCCAAATCGGACGCAGAGAGTGAGAAAAAGTAGGCGGTTTCGCCAGTTGCTGTGGAGGATTTGGGCATATTTGAGCTTTACTGGCCAGGTAGACCAGCAAGCACCACCCAGTTCGGGTGGTTTATAGACCATCCTACCCTGTACTTTACCATTGACCATTCAATAAACACCCAAACTGGGTGGTGCTGGGTGGCTCTCCGCGCCCAACGCCCGAAGCCCCGGGCCACCAAACGTGCCCAGCTGGGCCGCCCAGCTGCTTCTGAACTTGCTCAGGCCTGTGTTCCAAAAGTCATGAAGTCATGCATGTTAGCAGCAATAGGATGCTGTAGGTACTCGCATTTGTAAGATCACCACAGATCTATATTTGTGACCACATGTCACATTGTGTCAAAAAGCGGACAACTCTATGCCGTCGTGGACATTCTCCAACAGGGATCGTTCGTTTGTTGCTTTAGTGATTGAAAGGCCCCGGAAGATAAGTTGACCATGGCTGCTTGGCCGTTTGAAGGTCTGTGGCAAGATCTTCACCGTGCAAAAGCCCTCCCTTCCAGAAACATTGAAGCTCAATGAAGCTCACAGGTTTGTGGAGCAACATGCTCTTCCAGCTGTCACAGTTGACTGAACCTATCTAAAGGAGTCAATTGTAACCTTTGACTTTGACCATAGATCTGAGCAGGCTGGCGCGCCAAAGTGAGCTCACAGCCAAGAAGGACTTGGATGGCAAAACAGCTGCTTCCAGCGCGGGCAAGTCTTCCCCACTCGAAAGTCATGAGGCACCTGTGTAGTAAGTGAATACCCTCCGACTGCGTTCCTGGATAGAGTGGAAGAAACACCACACATCTTAGACACGTACATGGAACCTAATTGTAGACTCTTGATTAACAACCCTCCATGCGGATTGAAAAAACCTGTTCAATCCTTTTCATATGAGTTTACTAATCAAGAGTAATATGTCTACATTACTGTAATTGTTCCTTCCCATGATACTCAGTTGAAGTGCAGCGATGTTTTTGGCAACATCATGAACGGGTGTCGTGTGCCGACTACACCGACTGCACCGACGACAGGACTCTGAGCTTCTGAGACAAAGCATTTCAGAGCTTCGTGCCCAATGCCCGAGACCTAGGTGCATAGCATGACGAAATCACTACTCTAAAATCGTCCTTTAGGTTCAAAGGCCCCTTTCTTGAGATACCTGATCCCTCATCCCAAACATGCACTCATCCCTACAGACCTCCATGCAGAACGATGGATACCTCGTTACCTCCACGTGGCCGTGACCGGTCCGATGCGTCGGACCCAGGTGAAGGTCTTCCCTCGGAGCCAGCAGAGGAGGCCGGGAACGGACGGACCTCGGTGGTGTGTTTGGCGAGTCGGAGGTTGAAGTGATCCAACGTATTATGCATGCAGTATATAGGTCATAGTATATACACAAAGGCTGGTATTGGATTTACCATGATATACCATACCTGAGGTATCTCGAGCAGGAAGAACATTTGTTCGCGGAGCTCATGAAGTGAAGATGTGTTCTGGGTTAAAGATGTTCAACATACGGAGGGCCTTTCGGCGTCCACGTTATCAAAAAAAGAGGTGCATTTTTGTATGTCAGCTAGACATTGGTGTCTTTGGGTAAGATGTCATTCTGATTCTCTACGTATAATAACAATAACATGTATAATGTCTGACATTAAAAACTTAGATATACATATTAATATATAGTGTGTATAAGTGAACAACCCTTTCTCACGAACCCACCAGCTTGAAGCATCGAGATCGGATTTCCAGGTGGTCCTTCGCGGCTTGGGGCTTCCAAGGCGAGGTCCCCCGATTCGGCTCTCGTGGGAGGAGAGGTGGGGGCCCAGCCATGTCGCTCGCGTTCGGTTGTGGTCCTGGATACTCAACTGGGGGCCATCAGGGAACTGGGGCCATCAGGGTGTAGATTTTGATGTTGAAACGCAGAGCCGAATCACGGAACTGTGTGATGACAGCAGCTGTGCTTGCACCTGCTTGCACCTGCGTGGGCATGCCTTGCAGTCGGTCCGATGCAGCGTATCCAGGGATGATATGGCGACCGTGATGTAGACCTGGTCCTTCCAACTGTGCGGAATTGTTACCTGTTCATCCACAAAACCAACCAAAACCGGAACAGGTGTCCCAATTTCAGGTGCGGTCGGTGTGATGATGTTTGATGCGCCTTGGGTGTTGACTCACGCCCAAACCCCCAACTTTTTCCTCCGAGGCAAGAGCAATCCTTGCAGGAAATCATGGAAAGGCTGAAGATGGAGTTGGAGCCCCAGCTGAAAGCAGAAACCAGTGCCGAAACACATTGACACTGCTGGAATGTGGAGGCACTAGGTTCCTGCTATGACCTGGCAAGCTGCAAAGTTGGGTTTCCTGAACAGAACAGGATGGTATGGGGACCCTCACTATTGTACAGTGAATTTCGTGTCATACAATCCCCTAGCCCATATATAATCCTCGATAGGTTGACCGGGCCGTGTTTGGGTGTCATACCCTTTTGCAATTCTTTGTTCCCTGTGCCCTCAATATTTCCAGTGTTGGACCGGAACTCCTCCACTCCGTCCGAATCTGACCCATCTGTCAGCCGACCGCCCACCCGGTGGCGGTCAGCATCAGCCAACCAAAACGCGGTCGGCGCAAGGAAAGACTTCGTGCTGGCAGAACTGATGGAGGATGAGAAGCAACTTGAGGCGCGACAGCCTGGTGTGCAAGAAGTAGCCTTGTCACGCGAGGCCCCCACTGCCCTCCTAGAAAAAAAACTGATCGCATGTTGCATCATGTTGCCTGCTTGGATGACCCTGAGAGCAGGTGAACAGACAATATTATCCAAAGGGGTGAGCAAGTGACGGCTATTCGAGCTGGTTATGATGGCTCAGCTCGGAAAGAACGGCAAGTCCGCACAGATCGGCATAGATTTGCATCGTGTTTTTGTCGAAATGGCTCGTTGAAGCATGTTGCTGCATTCTCTTCTGTTGTTCGTTGGACACTTCAGGTAACCAAGAGGAGCACGGGTTTCAGGTACCACTGCAACCACCTCCAGTTACATGGCTGTGGGCACTTGGAGCCCCGAACTGGCTGTGGGTTGGTTAGACGAACTGTCAGGTCGTCTACCTTTGTGCACCGAGTCCGGACACGCTCCAATCACATCCACGACCCAGATGGTCTGTTCATGCCCAAATAACCCAAGTGAATTGGCAGAACAGAGAAGACAAACACCAGGGTGTCCCAGGTTTTGACTCATCCCCCATATGGAACACATGTGGTTCTTCCAATTCGGTCCCGTAGGAGGTGGTTTCCCGAAGCTAGGCCCGTCCCTAGGCCCGGCGCCGGGCGGAAGAGTGGGGTGGCCCAGTGGCGTCCGGCGACGTGGCGGACCCAAAAACCGGGACGACGTGGAAAAGCAACGTTGGAGTTGGTTTGAGGTTTTTCCATGTATTTCCCCATAGTCTTGGATGATGGTTATGGAGTCTCAGAGGATGGAAATGGCTTTCCGTTTCAGGCATTTTTGGAGTCGGAGGGGGTTCATGTTGTAGAACGTATTTTTCGGTGGAGTGGCCGGACATATGCCGAGTCCTGTGGCACCGGTAGAGACCCCTCAGTCGATGAAGTTGGTGGTCTGAAACTCCATCCTGGAAGGTCTATCCTAAGGCGGCAAGGTCTCAGCTACCTGCAGGATGTGGCCAGTTGAGAGGTCTCACAGCTTTTTCCAGTTGAGATATTCTTCCAGTTTCAGGTTGACCATCGATGGCGAGAGCCAAATTTGATCAAAGTTGTGTTTCATGCAAAAGGACTTTTTTGTGGGTACATTTGGAAGACTGTTTTCCTCTACACCACATCACACGGATCGATCCCGCTCTGTTGACCCCCCACACGGATAGGTACAGGGTAGGAAACAGACAATGACACTATGAGAATGGCATATCTATATACATCATCACACCGAACAGGTTTTCTCCCCAAGCGGGAAAAAAGGATAAACGAGAGAAGAAGCAAGATCCACTGGGGATCAAGCCGAAATGAGTAACTGCGATCCTACCCATGCCCACTATGGCAAGCTTACAAAGAGAAAGTCTGTACACCTCAGCGTCATGCAGCGACTGGGTCGTATGCAGCGAGGGAAAGAGACGAGAAGGCAGGATCATCAACTCACTCGCCACTGCGCTTTTCGCTATGACGAAATATGACATATCAAAACGACGAGTCGTTGGCTCAGGCCGATGTCGATATATAATTGCCCTTTGGCCACATGGGACTTCAAAAGTCACCAAAAGAGTCTTCAAACAATTTGCCAGCAAGCACGACTTTCAGAGCGCAATTTTCGGTAAAAGCCCGAGTGGGAACCTCTGTAGGCCTGTTGAGAGTCGAGTGAGTCGATTTCCAAATCGAAAAAAAGAAGGAACTCCAAGAGAAGATACTATCACAGCGACTATACCATCTTGGCTCCAAGAACTCCCAAACATAGAAGAATGTCTCGTCTTCCCACTCTGCTAAATCAGGCGTTTCCTCGAAGAAACGTGCCTCACTCATCTCTTGACAGACTTCTGGAAAGTTGGCGGATGTCATCACTAAAGGAGCCGAACACGTTCCAAGGCTGATCTCTGCTATGATCATCTCATGGCTGGGGCATATCGACGTGGATAATGTCATGGCTCAGCTCGCACACACCAAAGCGGAGTGACAGGCATGCCGGCTTGAAGGCCTGACCCACAATGCCTATACTGCTTTCCTCAACAAACTGGTTTTCAGGTTCCATGTTAATCTTCCAGGGCGTGTGTTTGGAGACATGACAAGACTGGGAGGACTACAAGGAATATCGACGGACACCTCAACTTAACAACTCGACGGTCGATGCTTGGAACCTCAGAAAACATGGCCTCACATCCTCCCAAAATTGTGTCAAAGCACATTCACATGGAAAGAACCACAAGACAGTCCATTCTTGTCCATCTCCGTCCTATACTGATTTCAAACCTCCCCGAACCACTCGCCACTCAAGTTTTGGAGGCTGTCCCTGCAGCTGAAGACGCTGGAAGAGGCTCAGCCTCGTTTGAGGGAACGTGCAGCCAAGGCCGCAGCCTTAAGAAAACATGTTGTTCCGCATGAACACGAGTTGCACGTCATTTGAACTGCTGTTTCGTTCCCTTCTTACTGGTGGTGGAAGACCTTTTGAAGGAGGCTCGCTTATATTGCCCTATCTTGTTAAAGGGGCCCGACTTCCAATAAGTAGGCTTGAATATTTTGGAACCCCAAAAGGCCCAGTTCTTCAGGTGCTTTTGGGCACCTGTTGGTTGTCACCTGCAAATACAGACCTTGGAGAGTCCAGGTGAACTCATCGGTTGTTTTTACACCAAAGGAACGCAGACAGAACTCGTGCCCCAAAACAATACCTGCGGCCGCCGCTGAGAGTTTTTGTGTCAACCCAAAGAGAGGTTCATACAACCTGAGAGGTGTTCCTCCAATTGTCCTGTGAACTGATGTTTCTAGTGCTGAACTAAGTTGATTCCATGGATTGTCGGATGCTTCCACCGAGAAAAACGGCTGATGAGGTTGAGCAAGAGAAGAGCCTGGAAGGCGCAAATTTCGCTGGTGGGTAAAGCTGCTTGAGGCAGACGCAGGAATTGGGTTGGCGGAGGGCTGTTCATTTTCACCACACAAGAGGCCTGGTGGCCCACACTTGCCCAACTGGAGCAAGATCAATCAATGTAGCCAGTTTAGGCATGCCAGACGCGTCGTGCAGTGCACACATTTGAATGCAATTCTTGTTTCTGTCCGATGTCGTTATGGCATTGCCAAAAGGTGTTGAGGACATTTAAGGACCAGATGCTGCACACTCCTTCCATTTTAGGTGATGCCATCAGTGGGCTTGAGGATCTCCGTGCAGAGGACGGATGGGGTGAGGGGATGGCAGATGGGTCAGTCCTTGAACTGATAGCTATCTAGCAGCACCCGATTCTATTGACGATAGATTTCCTCTGGAAATGTTGAGTTACTCAAAAAGCCGGGCATGAAGTGATCTGGTTTTGAGAGGATTCTTTGGGACAGAGCGCACCATTTTCATTCTGGGTCCATTGGGTCCCCATCATGCTTCCAAGGAGTAGAGAGCACAACACCGACCGGGTGATGAAGCGATCAGAGTATAATATACTGTATACGCCCCTCCCCCTAGTCTTTCCACAAGGTATACGCCCGTCACTCATGCAGGTGTCTTCCAACTGTGCCCCTCTTTGTTTCTTGTGAGGATCATATTAGGGCCTTCTTTTTTCAACACATCTATCACCCTCCCAAAGCTGCCAAGTCTGTGAGAAGTGAAGCATTTGTCCTCTCCATCCAGACCCTCTAGAGTCTTTGCATCTTTCTGCCTCCCCAAATCGAGGCGAGTCCACCGTATCCTTTCGGGCAAGGAACCCGGCCATCGCATCCATCCGTCCTCGCAGGCCATCGCGTTGCAAACGGAGAACCAACTTCTCAAGCGCCAGCAGGCGGGGATCCGCTCGGTCTAGCGGAACCGCGCCACGTGGTTTTTTGTTTCTTTGCCGTGCAGGTGGAGTGGCGACGCTCCCAGACGCTGATGCACCTCAGCCGCGCATATTTGGGATGCCACTGTGTGTTCTTGGCGTGTTTGTGTGCGAAAAGTCTGTAGGATGCACTGCAAGGTGGACTCAAGAATAGATGTGGTACCTTCACGCAATCCAATACTTCTATAGGCTTTGGTTCTGTTGTTTCTGCTCGGATGCCTGTTTCGAGGATTTTTTCGCTTCGACGTTTGCCACAGGTTGCGCTTGGCAGAAGACATGCAGAAGCGGCCTCCCAAGGCGAAAGCTGCCAACTGCGGTCGAATGAGAACCAGAAGTTAACAAGAATAGATCACGTGCCTGGACCCCCAGTCGAATTGGTTAATTAAAACACCCCCCCATGACCAACCCCATCGCCGGGCAGACATGCACACCCCGGGTCCCCTCGCCGTGGTGCTGGTGGAAGCCTTTCCGTCGTTCCCTTCTCGACTTCACACCAGTCCTGCCCAGTCTTGAGAGTCCTACCGACCAGTCAGCAGGGGTCTTCCGTCGGTCGCGCGGTTCGCTCGTGCGGTTCTTTTTCTGTGGTTGCTCAGATGGGTTCTCATGACGCTACGCGGTTACTGATGGTTACTGTATGCGGTTCCTGTATCGTTCGGAAAGATGTTTGGAACTATCGTTAGCAGTTCAATCGAAGCGGATCTTGACGTTTTCCAGTTCCTTCAAGAATTAAAATTGGTCGCACTCGTCGCATTGGCATTTACTTTCCAAGACTTCACTCATCAGCACCATGTTTGACATGCACACACCATGTCCAGGCAACTCCAGACGATGAAGGACCGTGATATGGATTGCGCTTGTTTAGATGGATCGTCCATCTGGGACTCAACATGGATTGTCGAAGAAGAAGACATGGACCAAGAATACAATATAAGAAACAGCAATGTTCGATGTTCTCAATGCCAGGACTCGATGCTGAAGAGAAACTTGAAGAAGCCGTGGACTTAGTCGTGTCTACTGGCTGAAGCAGCTTGTTCCGTCCTTCAGCACACCTGGCTGCGGGCTCAGATACTGCGCACAAATCCAAGGTACTTCAAGGCAACCAGGAGATGCGGCGGCGTATTCAGAAGTTGCAGAATGAGAAGGAGCGAAGTACTCGTAGTTTCTGGTTCAGTGGAGGTAGACCCCCAACCAATGGGTTTTGGTCCATGTTTTTTCTTCCAAGGGGTCTTTGGGAGGTCTCCCTATGTTTAAACATTTTAATACACACCCAAATATAATATAGGCCATGGAGCAGTTGTAGACGGTTGTCCTCGATACACAGTGCGAGACACGTGCAACAGGTTTCACCCAAAGAAGAAAGGCTATGAAAGGCTCATGTATTTGCGTGGGAGGCATCTCAAGACGTGGGACTAGGCTCTCCCAACGGATTATTCAGTGCAGATTCGCTCCCTTAAAGAGTATTCCCAACTAGGCCGCAGCTCCCGGCGTATCAAGTCTGCAAGGAGGACTTGCTTCAGCGCCGACGTGGGCCCGGGATCTCAAGCTGAGATGCTTAAGAGATGCTTTTGGGAAAGCTGAGCAACGGATTTGTTGGGTTTGTCTCAGGGGGCGGAGCGGCGGAAGACCTCTCTACGAAACAGGGAAGATTGGGACATGTTTGGAATCAAATCCATCTCTCGGAGTCTCGGAGTTTGGTGAACTACTCGGCGTCTCATTGCCTCTCATCCGCCCGCGGCTCAGCGCAGGTTGGACGCCTTCATCCGTTCCCGTGTGTCCCGGGCCTAGCTGGGCGAGCGCGCGCCGGGCCTGTGGCGCATCAACAGGGCACCCACCCTAAAACGACGCCGCTTCAAGGTCAATGTGCTGGAACAAAGCCAACAGAAAGCCACAAAGTATACAAACGAAGCCCATATTAGATCTTATATGGTAATTCCACCACTGTTTGGGTTCCTTTTGCTGCCCAACTTCTTTCGCTGGTTCATCGATGGTTTCCGGCTAAGAGAATATGGCTGCGAAATCTAATAAGGAGACCTCCAACCAATGAGTAGACTGGTCTACTTCCCTTCTTTCAGAGGGGTCATTGGGGTCTCCCGTCGCATACTGCCCATGGAAAAATCCAAGAATGGTCACATCGCACTGTCTTGCCCCTGGGAATAAACCCAGTTCTCCTGTGGTAGCCGCCAAAAGATTTGCACCTGATTCAAGTACGCCCGTTTTCTCCCGTTCTATTTCATGTAGACTGTATAGACGGTTGATTCACAAGACTCCCCAAATTTTGCAGATGACACTGTAACACCATTCTGAGGTTTTTGATGAACCAACAGTCATCATGGTGAGTCTACCCCAAGCATGGTGACCTCACAAACCTGGCGTCCAAAAAGGATTCGGGAGTTGGGACCCGAAAACAATCCATGTCACCGGCGGAACAAAGGAACTGAATTCACACACAACAGATTGATTATCCCGTTCGGGCTCCAAGTACAGTACCTCCTCAGGTTCGGTATGACTGGACCCTCTAAACCCACCCCAGTCCCGCCTTCTCAGAAGGTATCTGGAGCCCTAGGGTATATTTCCTTGATCTATGTCCGGTAGCGATGTCAAATCATCAGGTACACCCCTTGGCAGCGCAGGATCAATGATATCATAATGGATCCTTGCGCCCATCTCGTTTCGCTCGGCTCGCTGCTTTCGCTCGCTTCACTGGATCTCCTGGATGGATCGTGGTATGTACTTTGAAGACGTGAACCGGACGTACTACCCGACGTTTGCTTGGAACAGCCATCACATCAGGTTGGGTGACTGTTTCACCTCTTTGCGGAACCGATATCAATCCGATGAAACTCATCATCGCATCCCGCAAACAGACAGACAGACAATGTGTTGGGAGCCCTCGTTTCGAGGGGCCTGTTGGCCCCGGGCGCACTCGTTTTTCTTCTTCCCCGAGGACTGTGGTGAAACATCCAGAGCAGAGCTCCGCGTGGTTACTTCGCCGCGTGACTTAGGCCGAGAGTGGAGATGGGGCCGAACGCGCTGGCGAAGCGCACGAGCTCATATCCACCGTCGCCCTGACTCCAAAAAAGACGGTCCGGACACGCCGGATCCGCCGGATCGCGCTCCGCGCCGTGTCGGACGAGCACAGAAGGACCAGCCGGACGAACGGACTTCGGACGAACGGAGCATCAAATCGAACTCGCAAAGCGGCCGAGATAGCTAGACTGAATTCGGGGTCGTGGTGTTTCGGGGGGGGTCGTTTCAGGTGTGACGTGTAGCCAAACAGGTGGCAAACGGGGCAAACCTTCGATGCAACAAAACATTTTGATCATTTTGGCATCCAAGATCCTCTTGCAGAGTAGAGTTTATGAGTTTTTGATAGTTTGCGTGTTGTTTCTTTCCTTGAGTGTGCAGCTTTGTAATTTGATGTAGCTTGTGGCTCAAATAGAGGGCCCCTTACTATAGGAACTCGTCCTTGCTCATGGAGGACAGTGGAAACATGCGTTGCATAATATTGCGAGTTGTGGACGTCCAAACGTATCACATCATCCGGTGGATGGAGATAAGAAATCCTAGGACCGTCTTATCACAGAGCAAGGTCATTCTAAGTTCTAAGTGCTTGGATTGAATTTCCACAGCTTTGGTTACAGTTCTTTTTGCAGAATTGGGTTTAAGGCAAGTTCCCGTTGAATTTAACACCAAACAACACACCGTTTTGGTGTTTTGTTAGCCTTACATTATTTGCGTTTTGAATCTTTTAGGTTTCCACATGACCAGGTGTTTCATTGAAGTGCACGCATTGATCATAAGACATCGTCCCAAGTTTGAAAATAGCAGCAACGTGTCCTGAAAGGACAGCTTGTACGACGAGTTCGGAAATTATCAAGGCTCAAAGTTTGTACATCGCCAATGATTGCTGATAGAGAGAGATGTGCAAATGGTGTGCGGTGACACTTTTTGTGTTGAAGATCGATCGACGCAATCCAAGGCATCAACTCAAATCAACGTATAATCTCATGTTATTTGAGATCTTTAAGAAGCTTATAGCATCGATCGACGCAATCTCATGTTATTTGAGATCTTTAAGAAGCTATAGCATGTAGTAACACGGCCTTTCTTTTAAACACCATCCATGTTGCTCACATATATATGCGCAATTTCGAGGGGAGCCAAAACCCTTTGACGGCCCCTTTGACACTCATGGCAGGCCCTGACGTCGATGACGAGGACGACGAAGATGACGAGGATCTCTTAGAGGGTGATGAGGAGCATGCCAAGGGCGATGATGAAGCGACCGGCCGCTTGTGGCCAACGGCGTGCTTCTTTTTGGGAGTAGTTGGGAGTTTGGGCGAGTTCGGGCCAGGGGGCGCGGGGGCAACCTTTGGCCCCCTTGATGTGAAAAGGGCCAAGGGCTTGGCTGAAGATGTTCATTGCTGGCACTCTGGCCAGTTCGACACGCTGCTGCGGCACCCCTTTCCAGTGCAGGGGTTTTGCTGCTGGCACCAGGCCGAAGGGTCCATTCGGAGAGTGGCTGAGTTCTATGATAAGACGCTCCGACGCTCCGTGGGACTGGCAGATTGGCCTACACATGCCGCCCCCACTGACACCCCAAAAAACATAGCGTTTGGGATATGAAAACGGTAGATACTCGATACCAATGAGACTCGATAGCAGATGTGGAGTTTAACATGATTGGAGGGGCTTTGACGTCGACAAACGTTGACAAACGTTGACAAACGTTGACAAAAACACAGATGGAGCCTGTCTTTTTCAGAAGGGCTTCGCTGATCGTGGTGGGTCCGCAGATGGTATAATTAATTTGTTGATCTGTCTACAGCGACTCAGGCGATGTTCCGATGGAAGGTGCAGAAGCAACTGGTGATAGGCCAGCAGTGGACCACTTCCTTTTTTGTGGGAGTCGATGGATGGGACACCCAGACTCGATGTGTGGGAGACCGGGGTGTGCAGGAGGTCCAACCCAGTCTTCGGGTGCGAACTGCAAACGAATCAACGGCAGAAGCTGATCCTTCGCGTGTTCTCAAGAGTGCCTGTTTTGAGTTTGCCATCATCGGCCCAAGACAAGCTCTCCGAGATGCCAGGTCAATCATCCTCCATGAGGATAAAAAGCCTCTTGGAATGTATTTGTCAGTTCGCCATAGTTTGCCAAATGATGCCAAATAAAATTGGAACTTTGAATTGAGAAGGCACTAGTTACTAGTTACAGAAAAAGCACCAGAATCAGATTGACTCCAGAAAAAGCACCTGGCCCCGAAGTTCTGAAAACACGTCCACCATCCCAGGCCACCCTCTTGCGCCTCTTGCCAGTTTCCAAAACGACCTTATCGCCGAGGTACTACCCCGATGCCGAAGAGGTCTATGGAGACGCTGAGGCCTTGGTTCAGATGGAGGACACGCAGCCCCTCACCGAGCCCATCATCACGCCGGTCCAGTCGAAGAACTTTGCGACCTGGGCAGAGAGCGGTCAGAGCGGTCGCTGAGTTCAGGGCAGAAGCGGGCACGGTTAGGAGGGAGGGAATGAAGAGATGGGTGTCATATTAGGAGAGATGGGTGTCGTTTCTTTTTTTCTGGTGTTTGTGATTGGTGGTTTTTTCTTGGAGATGTGAAGTTTAAGCCTTTAACTTGGGATGATTGAAGCCGCTGACATATGTTTTTCAAGATTGAAGCCATCAAACAGTTTTTTTCTATGTGATTTGGAATGAGTAAACACCCGAGCAAAGGGCCTCCTTAAGGTTATGTCACAGGGCAGATATTTACATGTTACATCATGTTACATCATGTCACGTTGCACTTGTTTTTGTGCGGAAAGCCATGGAGTTCTCACGGACTACTCTGGCCAAGCAGAGGAAAACAGGTTCTGGAAGTATGTGCGAATCAGTAAGTTGTTAAAGGGGTTTGGCCCATGGGGCTCGTGACTTCCTCTAGCAAGACAGAGTGAGCATGTACTATTAAACGAACCCTTTTTTGCCAATGTCGGTGCGGGGGCAGCCCCAAGAGACTGTACAGTTCACACATGCTCAATCCGCGGTAGCACTATGTACTTGTAGAAATAGAACATGTTCACCTCGGCACGGGATCGTGGACTCACGCTGATCTTTGAGGACCTGCTCGAAAAGAAGATGCCGGACACCACCTTCGACTTTAACTTTCTGGCTGCGATGATGGATAAGCCAAACTTGGTACGTGCCCCGGCGAGGACGTCTGTTTGGACGTCTGTTTGCTACCGCCAACGAAGCTCGCTCAGCGCGCGCTCGTCCGAGCTTCGGCTCGCCGGATCGCGCGATCGCCGGAAGACAA
Source organism: Durusdinium trenchii (assembly GCA_963970005.1). Classification (NCBI taxonomy): domain Eukaryota; class Dinophyceae; order Suessiales; family Symbiodiniaceae; genus Durusdinium; species Durusdinium trenchii. The sequence goes on along the minus strand of CAXAMN010022328.1, from coordinate 373,702 downwards.
AAAGCACGATAAAAAACAAGCAAAGGCATCAACCATCCGAGGTAATATTTGCTTCTTGGGTGCCTTGCACCACGGCAAGACCACCTTTATGGACCTCCTGGTCTTGAACACGCACGAGAAGGACTGGAAGACTGGCAAGGAGATCCGAGCCTCGGAGTGGTCGGGCGGATGGAATGGGAAGCGGGGGAGAACAGGGAGAGGGACAAGACATGCGCGGCAAGTGGGGACTCCAGGACTTAGTATGAATTAGTAAAAAAGCTGTCATGTACCAGGGGTCACAAAGGGGTGGTGTTTAGTCCATATATTGGCTAATGGGCACCCCTAACCTCCATGGATCGCACCTTTGAAACTCCTGGTGTGTTATTTTGGAGTCCGGACTCCACTGCGGCGATCGGATTGGCAGGAGGGTGGTGAGCGCAGGACCTGGACCAAATGCCGGACACCGGACACCGTGCGCGATCTCTCCTTGTTTGGCACAGAACACGGCCGTCGTCTCATTTGCGGAACAGACACGGAAGACCCTTTGGATCTCCATCCTGTACGCAGAAAGACTCCCGGGTCCGACCCTTTGGATCCTTTGCTCGCCCACGAAGGAGCGCCGAAGCAAGAAACTCTTGCCCTTGGCTCATCTTGGCTCACTTCGGCCCGGGGGGATTGCCTCTTCCAAGAAACTGGTGAAAGGACTCGTTTTTTTGCCGCACATTTTGGTAGGCCATTTGGTCAGAAAGCTCCGCCTAGCTTGTACCCGTCCCGTGCAATCCCATCCCTTGGCACTGTCCGCCATGTGGTTTTGGTCCCTCCCGAGGCTACACGGACTCCAGGCAAGATGAGCAGGACCGTGGCATCACTGTCAAGGCCTCTTCGATGAGTCTGGTGCTACAGGATTCCAAGGACCTCGGTCCGTGCGACGCGTATCGCGTTGCTTTGTGCGACGCGGTCCACGGTTTGGGACGTTCGGGACAACGGGTGGCGGGCATGCGGGTGGCTGAAAGGCATCGATGGCGGCGATCTTCGGGGCGATCTTGTGTCATTTTGAAACCCTAGCCCTATAGGGATCCAAGTACCTTCTCAGAAGGTGATTGGAGACACTGTTGTGTAGGTTTGGCGGGTTCAGTCATACCTTCTGAGAAGGTACGACTGGATCCATAGGGTAGGTGGCTGAGCAAAGGTTGAGTCCCTAGAAGCCGACCTTTGTGGCTGTGTGGCTGCAACTAGAGACGAGATGCTGAGAGCCTGCCTCACTCATCAGGACAAGTCCTACCTCTTCCATGCCATGGAATCTTAGATGCACAGATGGGCTGTCCTCCTCGATGGAGCAGGTGGTGCTAGCATACCTTTATTGTTTTGTTCTCCGTATCTGTGTGTTGGTGCAGGTGTTCAGGTCATGAACGGCTCATAGTTACCTCCACAAATGATTCTTCGGGTAAGGAGTATTGTTTCATGATCCAACGGGTGTTCCTTTCATTAGCAATTCAATTTCTTGCAGATTGCAGAATCGTGTTTTAATGATCTTCCAGAGGAGGGGGGCATATCTACCAGGGATTGCCTTCCCATGCGTTCCCCCCATCGACCCTCCTATTAGCGAGAAAAAAAGATCGGCCAAGATCGGATCCCTGATCGGCAAGTAAGACGAAGCCACGAGAAGAACGAAGCTGAGGTCCAAAGTTCCTGATCTAAATTGTAAATAGGATTCAATCCGATTTAATCCTTAAGCATCTCGATGTGACGTCGGTCGCGCCGCTCAATCATTGGGTTTCATTTCGGTGCCGACGGTCGGCGCCGACTTTTCGGCGGACCAGGTGTTTTCGATGTTCTGCAAAGCAGAAGGTTTGCAAAGCAGAAATAAATATTATATAACATATTATCTTATCTGAAGATAATAATAGTACTGTAATCATCCAGAAGAGGTTCCTCTTTTCAGCAAGAGATTTTATCGAATGAACTAAGGACACGCCAGGCCATGCCAATTTCCAGGACCACGTGCTGGCGGATGCTGACACATGTGTGCATGCGAAATGGTAGACGCACTGAGGGGCTGGAGTGGTTTCTTTCACAGTCAGTGCCTGCCGTAGTCACAATTGTCAACGACAGACGCTTTGTCTCACTGAAAAATTGACATGTGTTTCTTAGTTTCTTCTACCGGGACCATCCAAGGGGGGGCCCCAATAGACTACTTCTGGATCTCCAGACACGACACCCCTTGGATGGTCCAAGTATACATGTCTGAAAGGTCCAAGCCTTTATTTTCCGCCTCTCGTGTTTCCTCGTTCGCCTCTTCTCATTTCAAGCCTCCAGTCGTCTTGCACTCCGACGCCCACGGAAACCGGCTTTCTGCCGGTTGACCGGCCTTGCCACGTCCGGCACGTCCGACCCATCAAGGGTTTGGACGCAACGAATGCACTCGTTCCTCGTTTGATCCGAGTGCTAAGCCGTTGCTTTGAGGAGCGCAGCTGGTGGCAATTAACTTTAATGCGGTTCTACCCGCAGAAACGAGTAAGATTTGGCTAGAATCTGAGAGCCAGAAATTGTGGCTTCGCTATGCTTGGCTTCCTCGTGTACTTCAGGTGTTTTATAATGCTGTAATCAAAACTATAAGGAAAGCAGCAGATATGTCTCTTTGGTCTTTCGTCCTCAGTCCCCAGTGAGTGTTTGCTCCTAAACCTCACAAGCGCCAGCCAGCTGACACAGATTCATCCATTGTGCAGGTGTATTTGGTGTTTTGAGACACGAGACTATTTATACTCCGGGCATGACTTGCATTTGCTTTTTTCCCGCCCAAAGCTGCCAATCCCGCTGGCAGGATGAAGTAATTGCTGCTTTGGCCTTGTCAGACGGCGTGATCCTCCTGGTAGATGTGGTGGTTGGTCTTACTCAGCACCTGGACCTGGACGATTCAAGTCTTTCATGAGTTCGTGCCATGTGGCCTGTCACCTAGGACCTAGACGTTCTAGCCCAAAAGCAAACATTCACAAAATGCACGGTCTTTGTAGATCCCAGAAGATGTATCTATGAGTTTTACAAAGAGGTTTCATACCTAGCACTTCCTGTTTGGGTGCCCTGGAGTAGGAGACCTGTTTACGTAGGGTAGTCTAGTCTGGACACCCAAATGGTCGGATGATCATAACTTACACCATGACCTGTCTGGGCTTCCAACAAACATGGTTTTCATGGTCTTGACCGAACCATGATGTTAGGATTCTACACTCCAAGGACCCAGGTCTGTCTTGGTCTTGGAGTGTCTTGGGTGTATGGAAGCTGGAGGCTCCAAAACCCCGGTCTTCCCATGTGAATCCTCAGACGTCTGCCCGGTCGATCCGGCGATCCGGCAGACCGGACCGTCGGAATGGTCTACTCCTCTCGGTTTTCCAGAGGGATCCTGGAATGGATCGGTCCCAGACTGGAGAAAGTCCGCACCTGGAACATCCTGGAACCAGGATGATATAGAGTTATTCTGTGTGTGATTTCAGGTGTGGAACCATCCTGGAAGTCTCCTGAACTATTCTAGAGTTATAGATTTGTTATATTCTAGATTGACTCCATTTGACTCCTGGAGTGCTGCAAGGTAAATGTTTTGGACTGGAACATGATGTCAGCCGACACTGCACGGTGGCCCACTGGGCCATTCACCTAAGACACACTTGGCCGCCCTTGGCCTTAGGACCCCCTAGGCCCGGGATGTCCGGTAACCATTGAATTAAGTGTCTTTACCAAACAACCATTGTTGTGCTAAGGATTTTAGACAACCACACCACAACCATTCTTTGCATGATCTTTGAAGGCGAGGAAAGGGATATAATATCAATGGAGTGAATATGAGTGAATGGTCCACCACTTCTGGGATTGAGCACCGGATCGTGCTTCCTGTTTGGCGGCACCGGGTCATGGGTTTAGGCACATCGAGCGAATGATGAAGCACGCGCTCCAAGACAGGCTCAAGGCTAGGGCAATGTCGGGCATTTGGACCTGCAAGGGGGTGGACCTTGATGGAGATCCCGGATAGTGGTGGGCTGGCGCTTTTTGCCACGAGACCCCGGAATGAAGGTGTTGGTGACCCCGTTGTTCTTGAGTTGGACAAGTTGTTTGCAGCCGTGACGAGCATTGACTGACTGCTGGAACAAGTGCAGCACTTGCCAATCTTTGCCAGGATGGATGATTGTGAAAAAAATGGTAGACATGTCACATGATTATGCATGATTACAGCAGTTTTGATTTTGAGCAGCCAGGGGGCATTAGCGAGTCTCCAAGGCATGTGAAGTTTCTATTGGGATAAGACCCCGCTGCTGTTCTGTGCAGCCATGTCAGGGGTTCTCTGAAAAAGGTTGCCACTAAGCGATCGTGCAAATTTTGACGAGCAGTTCGCAGGATTGCTATCTACAGATCCTGTTTTTGCTTCTGGTATTTTTTCTTTTTGAAAGCAAGAACATACTATTTGCTTCGAAACATACAGAAATCAATCGCACGTGCAACATGATTGTCCACAGCCACTTTCGTCACGACCGTTCTTGATGCCCACAGAACATGTCCAAGAAAGTGAGAACGGACATGCTCAATGAATGTCCTTTGAACACATGTTTTTAGTTGTGCTGTGAACATGGGTGGAGCTCAGCAGCGAGTACGTGTTGGAATCAACACTGAATCGCCAGCAAAATTGAGACGAGTAGCCATGGTGCAAGTGAGTATGAGCCAGTTTGGGTTCGCCGAAGACTCAGCTGACAGAGAGCAAACATGTGCGACTTGGCCGGACCTTTGCAGCCTTCTCCGGCCAACGAGGATCTCAGAATTGCGGCTGCTATGCCTTACCTGTTTGCGCATGAGTACTATCAGAACCCATGGTTGGGCCCCCAGCCCAGGCCAACTATTGACAACTTTGGCCTTTTAAAGGGATTCTGAGGTGGAAGAAGATCAGCGGCAGCTTCAAAGCCAGTTGCTTGCCCAAGTCTCTGCATTCTCCAAGTATTCCAAACCATGCTCCCAACAGAGTGTTCTCAAGCTCAGCTGGGGCGGCAGTCGAACATGGAACTTGACCAACGTATCCGACGGCTGAATTGGCAGTTGGAAGAGGAGCGTCGGTTGTCCAGTTCTGACCTTCTGTCAAATGCTTGTCGGCCAAGGTTGCACTTTTTGAGGGTGGCATGAAGCAGCTGTCCTGGAAACTCCACTTCCTCCAATGAGGCAGCAAGTTGAGTTTTCTGGTTGTGGCGCTTTGCTTGTGAAGTTGCTTTGTGTGGAGGCGAGGAGTCAGCGCTGACCCCGCGGCAGCGTGGGCTAGAGTATTTTGGAGCTTTCGACTGCTTCGACCTGCGCTAACACTCCGCAGAGCGAGGCTTCGTGGGCTTATTTGTTGCTTGTCTTATGATTTTCATACATGTTCATTGATAGCCGTGCAGATCGTGCAGCTGAAAATGCTGCGAATGGTCAGGCGCTGAGTCACCGAGCAGAGGTTCGGTGGAAAGAGCTTGTGACGTTTCATGCTGGTTGCTGTGACATGGCCGACGCCTACCATGCACGCGAACAGTCCGACAAGCCTACCGGGCGCTTTGCGGCATCACCCAGCAATCCAGTCAGTGTGCTTGTCAGGTCAAGTGTGCGTGCTTGTGCAGCATAAAATTTGCCGGCGGGCCTTTCGATTCTGCCATATACAGGACGCGTACCAAAAGCTGAAGTTGGCTGGCCGCGTGTCAAAAATGGTTTGTGCAAAAGTGCTGATACAGTTGAGAAGATCCGGTTTGTGGACTGCCTCGTTTTGGCAGAGTAACCTCGATTTTCACAAGCTGGGAGAATCGCAAACCGGAGTTTTCTCATGTTCGGATGGACACCTTGCATACTGGAGCCACCCCCTATAGCAGGGGAGCGGCGATTGCTCCGAATGTCTCTCACACCGAATAGCGGGAGGCAGGGGTCTGGAGTCATTAGCAGTTGTTTTCTTGAAACCGATTGCAGCCCTCGAAGTTTGAGGAAGTTTATCGCAAAGCACATGCGGCATTCCTGAGAGAGCATCAGCGACGTCGATGATGGCAGTTTCTTTAGTTCCTGATGTGGGTGACTGTCAACAGCGAGAGTGGGATTTGCGTTGTTCAGCATGTCCACTGGCCTCAAAGCTATGGCCAACTGACCGATCGGGGCCATGTCGCCGCCGATCGCTGACAAAGTAGCCAAAAATATCAGAAATGTGTGCTGATGGGTGCAAAGCCGGTTTGGAATAAATTTTTGGAAAGTCACGTGATCGCTTTGCCAGCTGGAATGTGGTGTGACCGCCTGCAGGTGGTGCTAGTGATCAACGGCATTGATCGGTTGATCATGGAGCTCAAGCTGCCCCCGACAGATGCCTATCACAAGCATCTTGACATCAAACATATCAGCTGGGCAAGGGGGTCATTGGTCTAGCAGCCAAGCCCTAGCAGTTTCATCTAAAAAGTAATCATGTGTGGTTTTCACATGTTTTCACTCATAAAGAGCGCTTACCTGTTCTCATGTGGTGAAGGTTTTTCTATGACTACTTTGCTGTCACACTTCATGGTTCATCATGAATCATGTGTCAATATGTTTCGGATTCCCCTTGTAGGGGAGCAAGCAGTGGACTCATACGTTTGCGCTGCTGGTAAGCACAGCAATGACAAAAAATTTGGACCGTTGTGCTGGAAGCAAATTGACAAATTTGACGCCAAAAATGGGAAGTGTTGAAACGGAAAAAATTTCGCGACTTGCAACCTGGTGAACAGATGTGACGGGTGGTCAAATGTGTTCTTTATGGACACGACGCGATGCGCGCGCACTTGCGCCCATTCCGGGGTGTTGCCCAGATCCGTGAAATGTGTTTTGCGTTTCCGAACATATTGTAGTTTTTTTTTGCCAGATTTGGCCGTCACAAATTCACCGAATGCGAACCCTCCACTTCTTCAATGCATCAGCGGCCGACCACTGGGTCTAACGAGATGGTGGCCGAGTCAGTTGGCCAAGGCTGAGATATTGCATCGAGGACATCAACGAGACGATGGAGAAACTCTACGACTCGGCTACTGGTCCGATGATTTGGAACTCGACACGTCACGGCTGGAACGAACGACACCTGCGCTCGCCGGTCACGGCTCGCTGCGTACGGTTTTTAATCGACCCGGATTTGCCAGGTTGGCACGGAGGTGGACGACCGAGTCTACTTCTCCCCGTTGAGAGGGAACGCCGGGAAACCCATGGGAACGGAGCGCCCCGCATGGGGGAGGAGGGTAGAAGGGTGGGCCAAGGGCGGAAAAAACGTTTTTCTCAACTGCCATTTGGGGACTCGGTTATTGTGGTGGGAACGGGAAAGATCTGAGGTTTGTAAGGATGGTGAAATGGGCCTGCAAGCCGAGGTGAGCCACAAATCCTTCCGAAAGTGTGTTTGTTCTGGGCCATGTGTGTGATACATATTTGGCATGTTTTTAACTTGTGGTAACTGACTTGAGCGGATCTGTTCAATGAGAGCATTTGCTACATTCTCAAAGTTGTTTGACAACACAAGTTCAACCAGCGCCATTTCTCGTGTCACCCTTTCTGGAACTGAAACACCATGAGTGATACTGACAAGCTCTCACGTTCTGTGCTGCTGGATCTGAATAAAAGATGAGTTCTGGATCAGCTGTGTTCCATGGTGGCTGTGCTGAGGTGTTGTTCAGCTCTGCCCAATTTAGACACTTGGATTGCATCTTAACAGACCTGTGGCCTGTTGTTTTTGGTGTGTATTTCATTTTGTCTTCCCGCAAAAGGCGTCCGCACTGACTGTGTTTCTTGAAGCACCACTGACTGCTTGTGAAAGTTCCATTTGCATAAATTTGCAACAGTTAGCAGTTAGCAAGTGCTTGAAGACATTCATTATGCCATGCTAACTGGTTCACTGGTTCACTGGCAAGGAATGATGTTCACCTTGGAGTCCTATGCGGCGATCTACGCCGAAACGCATGGCTTCAGTGTCTTGGTCGAGTCGACTGGGCGAGTCCGGCGCGGCAACAGTGATTGAGTTAGGCAGTTTTGCTTTGCCTGAGAGCGGTCCTTCGTGACATGCTGAGGTTTTGACCATCTCACCTTTGCCAAGTGCCTTTGGGGAGATATGTACTACAATGCAACTGGCCTCAAACGAATAAAAACAGCGTTGAGTGAGAGAGAGAGAGTATATACTTCAACCTCGATCTGCGTGGCGACTGTGTTCGAACCCTTTGGTCCTTTGTCTCTACCAGACTCTACCAAGAAGGGTCCTCTTCCAGGGCCCGGTTGGGCCTGGACTTTGAGCAGACGAGCGGGGTGTGGGTGACATAAGTGGTGGGTTTTTCCCTGCACTCGATTTCACCGGGAAATTTTGTCGCTACGAACGTGACAGTCCCGTGGAGGTCTGAAACCTCCCAAGACTCGACGAAGAGTGTCCAGAGAGTGTGTGTGTGCAATAGGATGTGAGAGAGGAAGAAGATCTGAAACCATGCACGTGACGTCATGTTTCAAATTTCCGGAGTCTGCCGGAGTCTTTCGTCTTTTGTTTCAAGATTCTCCAGGTCTTTCTTAAAACCAGAGGTTGACCAATGGAAGCGCAGCCAAGCCCCGAAAAGCGTGGCTCTTCAGCCGACACCGCAAGAGAAGCGACGTACCGCTCCGCATCGCTCCGCTCCGCGGCGTGGCGAGGCGGAGGACAACAAGTTCACGAAGACGCCTCCCGATGCCGAACAGCCTCGGTCCTTCGTGCAGCCACTTAGACGTAGTTTGTGTCGATAAAGACGACAGGTTTGGATGGGTTGGGTTGGGAACATCTTGTACAGATCTAGACATGAAAGATCTAAAGATATATAAAGACAATTCAGGAGAGTGGCTTGTTCATTCACCACCCAGTTCGGGTTGCTAAGGTTCCATCAAATCTGGTAATTATACTATGTAGTAAATAGTTCAACATGTTAATTAAACACATGTTGCAATGGCTGCTTGTTGCCATCGGTTTGTTTATCAACATATTTGTGAATCGTTCATTTCTAATCAAGCAACCTTCCAATCGAAATCTACTACAGGCTGACCAAGTCGGACATTTGTTTGTAGCCTTCATCCCCTAAATAATGTTCTCACCAGAGCATGCCAAGCACTTTTTAACTCAGCTCATCTAATTGAAGCCACTTGTGCTATTAGGTTGGAGACCATCGCAAATAGTTTGGAGGCCATTAATTTATTATTCGTTCTTTCTTGGAAACTTTATTTAGGGTCGTCCCAAATTCCCAGCATCCAAAAAACACGGTAGTCATTTTGTTAATCAGAGGTCAACATTACTACTAGTAGCAAGGACGCTATTAGATTGGAGGCAGCCCTTGAACCATTGCCGCCATCGTGTGGCCCGTCGGCGCAGCGATGGACGCCATAGATGGGTGGGTGGGTGTGCCACCTCGGTGCCCAAGATGCGGAGGAAGAACTTGGTGAAGAGTCACGGTTCTGTGATCAGCATCAAAGTGACTAATTTTTGACCTGTTTCCGTAGAGTTGAACGGTAGAGTTGAACCATAGAGAAGTCCGAAGATTGTTCTTTTTTACGACCCAAGTCTTTGACCAATTTTGAATCAGTACAGCTAAAGAGAACCTGGCTGGAGTAGATAGAACAAACAGGGTAGGAGCATAGCGTGTAATCCACACCCGTTCATTTTTAGAAGGTTTGATAGACCAAAAGCCATCAGAATGTGTGTGTGATGTTTATTTTTAGATCAAGCCTTTTTTTCCTCCTAGTTGGCCGCTGCCAGAAAAACAGAAGGTCCATAACACAACCAGCCGCCACGCGGCACAGCAAGCAGGTTCGTGTTGGAGCCGATCTATAAGATCTTCGCGCACTGTCTGGGTGAGGAGAAAGATGATTTGGCGCAAACCTTAGCAGAGGCCGGGAAAATCTTCCGCCCAAGCGCCTTTGCACAACACGTCATTTCCATGTGTTCGCATCTCACCTGGATTTTTGGGGAAGAATTTTGTCCTAACGATTTTGTCTCATGGCTTTTCTTTAAAACTGGTGGCTATATGCTATGGCATTAGGCTATAGTGGTCGCTGGCATGGCTTGCGGCATGGCTGGTTTTTGTTCCCGCCTAATGTTTCATGAGATGATCTGAGTTGCAGATCTTGATGACGGATATTGTGATTGCATTGTCTTAAATCCATGTGACAGATGTTCCAGCCAATGACGGATGAATGTTCATTGGCCGAAACAACAGCATTGTCCAATGATCATCGTGTGACTGAAGGATCATCAAGATCCTACACTAAGTTACTAAGCTACACCTTCGTTTTCACACAAGGATGATGAGTGCCACTGAACGCCATGGGAAAACATCGGACACATCCCAGAAAACCACAGGGCAACAGAGGACCCTCCACCGCGTGCTTCGCCGTGAGCGCAGCGACGACTCGGGGCCTCGTGAGGTGGGCATCTACTTGCACAAGCGTGACTATGAGTTGGATGCGCGTTCCTTGATCCGAAAGGTCTTTCTTCAGTACTTTGGCGCCGGTGGAGGCCGCGCTGTTTTGGGGCCGCGCTGTTTTTGGCCGGAGGCTGTTGCAAAAGCGCTATAGACGTCTGGGTGAGCCAAGGCTTCAGAGCAAAGAGGTCTTAGAGTTGAGAAGGCCGTTAAGTGAATTGGCACTTGGAAGAGATGAATATCATATATAATAAGTAATATAATCAGGTGGTGCTATAACTATATATAATCTTGGTGAAAGAACGCAGCCCAGGAATGGATTCAGTATTGTATTTTTGAGTCTGAATGACATCCGTGCGTTTGTCTTGTTTGCAGGCCTGCCATCATTTATTGACATGGCACCCTGGCAAGCACGTAGCCAATGTAGGGCATGCGTCGCATGCCTCTATCACAATGTTCAGAGCATCCCAGGACTTTTGGTTAACCTCAGCTGACCATATGGACATAGGTGGTAGTTAAGTATCCACGCGTATCTGATGTTTCTTGTTTAAACTATCAACTATCTATATATCAATAGTCTTCAAGGTGAACTCTTCACACAAAAACGGCTGGTCCTAGCTGGCCGAACTTCTTTCGATCCAACGGCTGGTCCATCGACTTCTCCTTCCGCCACTGCCTCTGACGGCAGCTCAGGTGGTGCGGCATATCCCCACTCCCAAGGAGCCGCCGCGAAGCGGTTGGCGGTGGTCTTTGCGTCGTTGGCGGCAGAGAGATGCTGAGATCTGGGGCGTGAGCTATGGCAGACTCTGCTATGACTGATGAAATCAATCATTGTATTTAGACAGGGGATTTGGGAGTAAGACTTCTTCAACACGTGTGCAAACTGTAGGAGTTGTACTTTTACGTACCAATACCTGGACCCTCCAAAGTATTCTAGAAGAACGTCGTTACTCGAACTAAACATGTTCAAATACAAGAACTGAGCATCCAGCTGGAAGCCCAGCAGTGACCAGCTAATCATGATTGTTCATACAAACATGGCAAGCGCCCAAGAGCAAAAGCTCGACCCCAACAAGAGCCTCAAACCCTATAGGCCTCTCATTCGCTTGGTCACCTGTTCGTGCCACCAAGCGTTTGTGCAGGAGAGTGCAGAGGCCAAGGCGGCTCCATTTGGGTTCATTAATTTTGTCGTTCTTTTGGTGGTTTGGACGGGTCTGGAGGTTCTGGACGGGTCTGGAGGCAGCTGGTGATGGCGGAGTGATGACGAAAAAAGTGTGAACACCCGGGCATTGGGTGCATGTGCTGAAGAACCCGAGCGGCTCGCTGATCCCCGGCATTTCGGGGGGGTTCTGGGATGAGCAGATGTTTCACTGGAGCCTGGGATGGCGATGGAGGATGGGTGTAGGACATGACTGCCCATCCTGAGCAGATCAGCATGTTGTGCCCAGACAGGTGGAGAAGCTGTACTCCGGAGATCAAGATGGTGCTGTGGCGCAAGACATGAAGAACCTGGACACCACAGGCGAATCTGGCGACAGGTGACCCCTGAACACCCCCCAGGGTGCCGGCTGTAATACGTAGATGCCAAAGCATGTGGCGTTTGTTTGCACCATTTTGGCCAAGCACCAAGTGCTGTTCATGCCATGTCACTTCCGAATTGATATAATTAAACATAATTAAGCCAATCCTTCAACAAGCACCTTAGCACCTTTGTGCTGTTTGGGTGTTGTTTCTCTCTTCAGTGACTTCAGGGCTTCACATATGTTTCGGTGTTTGGTTGATGAACACAGTTGCCGTACAGGCTACTTGATGCTGCATGTCGTGCCTCGTCGGAAGCGATTGTAGTGGCATGAAGTGGCAACAGTTGGCTACGTTTGGTGGGAAGAAAGGGAGAGAGCTAGGCAATGCTAGGCAGCTAGGCAGTCGTGTTCCGTTTTCTTGATGCTGAAACCTTCAAGGCTTTAAAGACACACTGTGGCAAGCTGATTGGTAGAGCACTTGGCTCAACATGCCAGCTCTAAAGCTGGCAAAACACAGACAGTTCGCCGAGATCGGTGATAGCAATTCAGCATGATGGCAGTACGGTGGTCCTTAAAAATGCATTTCTATCCTGTTTGTTGCTTAGACTATTCCCAAAGCGTCGTTTTTTCAAGTTGGTTGGACGTTGACGCAACCATTCCAGTTATTGATTTCTTTGGGGGGGTCACTACCACACGGTTCCTTACGTGTGCGTTTATCTTGCTCGATCTTCGAGGTCAAGCAATACCACCGGCCCGACTGCAATGCCTTTGATGTCTTCGGGCGTGTCCTGTCGGGCACCGTTTTTCGTGGAGATCGCGTGAAGATCTTAGGAGCGGATCCCGGCGGGTGGGTCCAAGAGGGTGGATGATGAATGGTCTTGACATGGGGCGACGTGAATTGGGGCTGATGTGTCCATTGCAAGGTGGTCAATTAGGTGCTTCGAACTGTTCATCATTTTGGGGGGTCCTGTTGATCCCTATTTGCACCTTGCCGTCTGGTGGTCCACTCTAGAAAGCCCCCAGCTGTTGGATTTCTTCCCTCACAGCGACATCTCTGCGGGGCAGAAACGGCACGGACTTTCTACGTCGCTGTCCAGGTCTTCTTGGGGAGGATGATCCCCAATCGGTTCGTCCAATCGTCCAATGCCATGTGACATCATGTGACCGTGTTTGCTTCTGACTCTCGTGGTTGATGCCAATTTCCCACCAACGAGACCGACCTATGGACATCTATTTCTATGACATATGATGACCGGACGCACATGACCGGTAGGAGAGACCTACTCGCTGGATGATGACGAAGATATGGCCATCAAGGAGATTCAGAACCTTTGGATCTTCGAGGCGCCGGTCGCACCGGTCGCACCATACCTCGAGGTTGTTGGGGGGGGGGACTTCTCACGTCGGAGAAGGTGCGGAGAAAGAGGGAGATGGGAGGCTGGTATTTGAGAGGTACTTAGTATAGGCAGGATGTAGCAATTTGAGAGTGATGTTCTGTAGCAACAGAAAAGCTCCATATTTAGAGTAGGAGAGAGAGAGAGAGAGAGAAAGAGAGATAGACTCATCTAATGCGGAAGGATGTTTTAAGAATTTGTGCAAGTGCAGGTCTATTTGTTTGATTTGCCACTGTGCCGATGTCCTTCAGTGATTTCGGCTTGAGCTAGGGATACACTGGGCCAGTGAAAGGAGTCTTGGAGTCTGCTAATGCCATGCCGTTCGGATTGTGTTCGACCGACTGAATTGCTTGGCCAGGGTCGCTATCGTGTGGAAGTCAGCCACGTGCCAGCAGGCAACTGGGCGTCTCGGCTTTGAATCGGTTATGGTGTTGGTGTTGGGTTTCATGGGGCGGATGGCCAGGGTCGCTCATTGGAGAACATGGGAGAAGCTGTTAATGTCTAAGAGTCTATGAGGTGCAGCACGGCTACATATAGAATCGAAACATTACCGGAGTAGCTGGAGGCTGCTCCAACTCCATCAGTACGGCGTAGAGATACAACGTGTAAACTGTACTTAAGAGGCTCGTGGTGTATGGGGGTTGGGCAGCACCTTATCCCCCAAAGAAAGAACATATAGTTTCCTGATGTTTCCTGCACATATATATATATATATAGAGATATTTTGAGCTACGGGCATGTTGGATTGGATTAATGTTCATTGTTTGTTTTCAAGCAAAACTTTCAAACCTGATTTATTTTTTTAAGCACGGTAAACCAATGCACAGAACAGAACAAGCATGAACAAGCCCTTTAGGCCCCCGACTCGGAAAGCGGGTTTCATTGATCTCTAGAGGCACCACCACCCCACCGGGGGCAACACGGCAGACGCACTCCGATGCGCTCGGCTCGGGCACCGATCCCAAGGTCTTGATCGGAGGCATTGAGACCTGCATCAAGAAGACGGCCACCATCACCACAGCCTCCAACGAAGAGGAGGACGGACGCACCTTGCGGAAACGCCGAAACGGCCGCGCGCCGCGCGCGTTTCCGCGGGGCTTTCCGCGTCGGCGAAGACTAGGGTGGTGTGCGAAGACTGTGAGAGGGGTGCCGCTGGTGGTGAATGACTGTAGAAGTGAAGCATATTGAACCATTCTGGGCATTGGTTTCCGCGACACACAGGTGGAGTCTTGAGGGAAAGAGGTAAGTATACGTGTCTTTCAAGGGAAGCTAAGGGAGTGAGGATGGCGTCATCCCATGTGTGACAGCTCTGATTTTTTAAGATCCAACCTGATCCAAATGATGTGCCAGACTGCACTCCAAGATACTCCGAAGTGGGGTCATTCCTTTTGTTTGAAGGTTTTGCTTAGGGTGATGATGAGTGGTATGTTAAAACAAATCGACTAAATAACATATATATATTGTCTAATCCGTTCTATAATTGTATGAATGGTATCATATCATGAATGGTATAATCCGTTCATAATCACCATAGGTATTATAAAAGATTAGACAATGGTACCATTTTCCCTTTCTGAATCCCCTCTTTTCTGAGTTTCCAGTTCACTTCTCCGGTGCCGAACCGCGCCGGGTGATCTTCCGATCACAGGTGGAGATCTTCCGGCCGCTGCGCTTCCCCACCACGCCGGTGGGGAAGCCCGTGTTCGTGCTTCGGAGAGTGCCGGGCCGGGAGAGTGCCGGTAGGTCCAGAACATAGTTGTGTAGAAAGAAATATGGATGAAACTTAAAACATCTGTTTCTCCTTGAAAGCGGAAGTGTCCAAAGCCAATTGGTTTGGGGAAAAAAGACACAACAACATGCATACTGCCTACTACTTACTTTGTGGTTCCTTTTTGTTTTTTGTTTTGCACCGGTCCAACTCTCCGGCGATGTCCTCACCTCCCAAATCCTGTGACGGCCCCCCCTGTGCGTGTCAGTCGCCTGTGATCTCTCACTCCGCTTCGCCCCTGGAGCCACTGCAGGTGATCAAGGTCGCCATCGAGCCACTGCAGCCCGCCGAGCTGCCAAAGATGGTGGATGGGCTCAGGCGCGGTCCCGGCCGAAGCGGAGGCCGAAGCGGAGGCCGAAGCGGAGGCCGTTGGCATTGTTCTTTCGGACTCCGCCGTAGAAGTCGGACGGGGTGCTCCGAACAGAGCCTCTTGGGGTCCTGGTTACAGAGATCCATCGCTGTGCCTATTCAGCGATGATGGATGTTTGGACCAACAAGTGTGGAACACCTTGACACCTGGACTATCCAGTTTGGGTCTCCTGTCGATGCCTGAGTCATCCTATGGGATCCCTAAGTATTGTAGGCTAGTCCGGGTAGTCCATTCGACGCCTATTGGACAGTCATCCGGCGTGTTTGGTGCTTTGTGTGGACTGCAAAGTCAGCTGGGGCCGTCGAGTCCGCAAGTGCCCGCAGGAAGATCGACAAGGCATATCCTTTGTCCCGAACAAAGGCGCCTGTGGGCAAACTGGGAGTGTCCTTTTCACCGTCATTCATTGGAAAGGCTTTTGGTAGTAAGCTTGATTTAGGAGAAACCATTGCAAACACTTTAACTTGGAACTTGTGCCTTTGCTATAGGAGCACTGTATAGACCCACCATCCATTACCATCCTATACTTTATATAATTGCCCATTGCAAGCGGATAGCGATAGCGATAGCTAACTCACTATGTCACCGTTCTTCGCTCCAGGTGGAAGAGAGCGGCGAGCTACTCGGATCGCGGTTTCGTAGTAAGCGCGCGTGTGGCCGGTGTTGCGCGGTGTTCGTCGGCCGCGGTGTCGTCGGCGGTGAAGGCGGTCATTCGGGGCCTCGGCGGTTTTCCTTTGTTTATTTTTTCTCGGTTGAGAAGCAAGGCTTAAGCTTGGAAAAAGAACACAATAACAGCATAGTCATAGATCACAGAATCCGGATTCCTACATGGGAATCCCATGTCACAGTCCCCCTGAATTTGAGTGCTTCCGAGATGTTCTACTTCAAACCGGTAGGATACACTGGCTACAGTAGAGAGAACTCATGGGCTGAATCTACCTGGGATGGTCGGCGCATTGATTAAGTTACACAGGTGGTACCAGTGGAAAGTACATGTTGCAAGGAGACTCCAGCAACGAAGTTTTTCAGCGGCCAGTGATTTGCAATTGTTCGGTTATACAGTTCTGCGAGTTCTGCGGCCATAGCATCATTTGAAGCCTGATGCAATCTAGATTGTGCCAGCAGGACTGCCTGAAATCCTTCCTTCCCCGCAAACTTCTATACATAGATATCCATGTGGGGATGTTTGGCATTTGATCGTTTCAAGGTGGATTCATACAGTGCGACATGTGCAAACGTTCCAAGTCACGTCTCCAAGTCATCAATTCCTTTGAAGTCGTTGAAATCAGCCATGCGTTGAAGCGCCACACATGTTTTCGGCGTTGAAGCGCCGCCAGCCACCTGGCGCCACATGCGTCCCCGCGACCGCGCCGAGGCATGTACTCCTAGGCACCGGCGAGGTCTACCTGGACTGCGTGCTTCATGACCTGCGTAGGCGAGGAACTTGTCACTCCGGTCTTGTACCCCCACAGATCCGTCGGCGTCGGCTTCGGTGGGCGCAGCTTCAGAGCTTCGGATTCGTTCGGGTTGTTTGGGAGCCGGAACGGGACCGCCTTGAAGGAAAATGTACTTGGAGGATGTAGAGATACATGTAATACCTTGAGGCGTGTTGGGAGGATGTTGCAGGTATTCTAAATGGCATATTATAGCAAGTGTATTAGCACAGGCGTGGGATGAGTCAACAGTTAGTCAACACATGACAAACAGATCCCACAAATAACAACACGTTTAGCATAGTTAGCTATTTGCAGTTGCAGCACTTGCTAAATGTCCTATTTAAATAAGGCATAAATCTACCCTCTCCCATGTCCTGTGCACGGCAGCTGGCGTCACCCGAAGACGGGACTCCCATGTCGTGACTCACATACACGCTGGAGACCTTCAGAGGATCGTGCTCCTCCCTCCTTCATACATGGAAGTGTGTCCATGACGCATGCTTCTTGCATGCGCCATCATCCAGACGTTTAGAAAACACGTAGTTTTTACAATCAAACCACTTATTTGCAAAGATCTCCTGTCCAGATTCTCCACACATACGTGCCGTATGTAGTTCCACAAGCAAACACCGTTTTTCCAAGATCTCCCGTCCACACTGTGTGGCCCACACACATACTTCCACAAACAAAGCACTTAATCTACCAACCATCTACCAACCATGGTTTGCACACATGTAGTTCCACAAACATACCACTCATTTCCGTAGATCTCCCATGCATACTTGTCTACACAGATCTCCAACGTTCGAGACCGTGGCATGGAAGGCGTAAGACACGGGTCCGTGGCATGCGCCCTGTATGACCATGCCGCGTACTTTTCCGGTGTTGACCTGAACACCTTGATGAACAGCCAACATGCTCACATGGGTGGCATCGCATGAAAGGTCTGAAAGAATTTCTTCAGGTCGCGGTATGAAAGGTATGATTTGTTTTGAGGTTCATGGTGCGGTATGAAAGTCGTCCATCAATGCAACCAATGAAGGTCAACATGAAAGTTCATGAGCGTGTTGGTGGCAGTGTGCACTTCATTGTGTCCGTCTTGTCCACATCAAGCAAACCTTGTCCATCCATGGAATGAGCCAAGCTTGTTCATCCATACCAAATCATGCATGGGCTGGAATGCTGCATGAGAGATTCTCCGCTACTGCCTATGGCAAGAGATCATCGGACGACCCGAGTGCAGACCGCAGGATCTCTGACGGAAACAGACATGTTTCACGTTTCCATAACATCCAGTGAACTGTCCTGCTGACTCACCCTTTTGACCGCCAACACACGAGGCAAATGCAGGGGGTGGCGCACCCTGATGTAGGACGACGCCAGCAGGTGCTATGCCCCACTCGCTGTGTCCCTAACATTGTCCTCGGGTGTCGCTTGTCGTTTTCGTTCTACTCATTTATATATGCGTGGTAATAAATTAACAGTTAACACGCTTACCGCTTATCATGAGTACTTACAGTTTGGATAGTAAGTTCCTGCATTGGATACAACACAAAGTATATAAGCTGACGTGTCGTAGTTAGTTAGTTATGGTAAGTACTCAGCATGCAACCACAATGTTACATGTTCAGTTGCAGCAGCTATATCTCAAGCTTTGCTATTTCCTATGTTGGGTTAAACACAATACTAAGTTACTAAGCCTTTAAGATCCTTTAAGTATACTTTGTTCTGGGAGGATTTACGCCCTTCGCTTATAGTTGTTTAGATCAAAAAACAAATCCAAGATGATCCTGTGACGTGGTCAAGCCCCAGGCCCAAAACCGTTGTCTTTGGGGTATGACCCACAGCTGTCCCATGTCTTGAAACAATTTCGAGCATCCCAGACACAGCAAGACTCCTCCCTTACCAGATCAAGTGCAGGCAATTTTGAGCACAGCCGTTCGAAGCTTGCTTAGACGACTTTGTAGACTCTGGAATGTTTGGCTTCAAAGCGGCACTTCTCCTTCCCCCGTGAAGAAAAGCCTCCAAGTTCCAACCAAGTGGCGCTCCACAAGTGCCACAAACCATCACACAAACAGGGTTGAGTTTAAGAACCGGGTGTTCAATCCAAGAGACCCCGGGCTGTATGGCGAAAACGGCCCTCTCTTTCGGCAGGCTGTATGGCGATTTGGAGATCAAAGTGGCCGACCCTGTGGTGGAGTTCTGCGAGACGGTGGTGGATCCTTGAAAGGTTTGGGACCAGCCGAGACCACCCACCGTCTTTGGGAAGTTGGTGGGTGAGTTGGGTGAGGTTTTTTTTAGAATTTCCGGTCATGGAACTGAATCAGCACAGAGATGTGCAGATCATCAGGGGTTGATATTTGCTGAAGCGTCCTTGAAACTTGGAATCATTCATTGAATGGTTCTGTCAATAGTGACTCTAGAGATGTTGTTAGCCGGGCACCGTTTGTTTTTTGTCATACAATTGATGGAATCCTGTGGAATCTACTTGTTCTGTTTTTTGTCCAGTTGGTAGGTGCTGAATCATTTTTGCGCTTCAGCTCCGGCCATTTCAGCTGCAGTGGAACAGGTCTACGGCAACAGATGGCCTATGGGCAGTTGAACACCAACATGTAGCTCTATCCACTGCAACATGCCGGTTCTGTCCTGAACCTCCCTCCAAAAAGAAAACACACCTTCTCTAAACACCACCTGAGTTGCAAAGACGTTGCATCCATCCCATGTCTCCCGTCTCCTCCGTTGGATGTTTACCAAGGAGACGAGCTCCCTGAAGTGCTTCGCGGAGACGCCAAACAAGAAGAACAAGAAGCTTTGGCACAAGCTTCGCCAGAGTGGCCAAATATGATGCCATAAGCATAGTGATGCTATATATTTATAGATCATTTTTAAATGGCTGGAGTATTCGAGTCCATATTTGAGGTGACCTGTGTTGTTTCTATATTTATATCCCATAGCCTATAACTATGATACGCACATATGTATAACATCCTATAACTATGATTGTGGTAGCGATGATCGTCATCATTATCTTCATTGTCCACTCTTGCGAAGCAGAGCTACCCATTCTGGCACGGCGTTGCAATTCCTACCTATCCACGCTGTTCAGCTGGATTGGTACTAACAGCGCTTTGTTGTTGTCTCTGTTGACAGTGCTGTGGGAGCTTCATCAATCACTGTAAATCCTCCTGATCAGACCTATCGCGGTTTGACTTTGCTTGCATTCCCCACACGGGGCTTAGGCCGATGTTCCAGTCGTACCTCCTCAGAAGGTCATCGAACCCTCCAAGAAAACCCACCCCGGTCCCACCGAACCTCAGGTTCGGTACGACTAAAACCCCTGGCATTCCTTGAGGATCTACATGGTCGCCGAGCCTTTGGAAAAAGGTCTTGGTGAAGATATCGAGAAGGGCAAGGCCGAACTTGTGGACCGTCGGTCTGTTAGTCTGTTGGTTGGACTGGAGGGACCTATGACTTGAAATGCAACCAGGTTTGCTTTTGATGGCTTTTGCAGTTCAACCCCCCCCTGGAGACGAATGGACAGGACCAAGCCAGATAGTGTAAGTCTCTTGTTTGAGCATCATGTGGTGCCTCAGAGGAGGACTTAAAAAAACCATGCTTCACTTGCTTCAGGTCAACATCGAATGGGACAAGCGCCGTCTCAGTGACTTCTTCACCAAGAACTACGATTGGGACCGACCACCGTGTCCTTCCGCGGTCCCCGTGCTGGTCCGTGCCGTGGTCCCGCTGAAGTTGGGTTGAAGTATCAGAAGTATCATGTACTGCAGACATGGGTAGACTCGGTAAATCTATATGGCAACATATTTCAATCCCCCCAGGCCTGTTTGGAGGTGTTGTGATTGGGATTATTTATCAAGAGTCTGCATCATCAAGGGGTGTCCAATGGAGATCCCCTAAGTAGTGTCTGGGGGCTTCCATTGTTGACCCCTTGAAGGTGCGGGTATACATAAATTACATAGCAAGTCTAGAACTCCCAAGCTTCAGCTAGTAGCACTAGTAGCAGCTAGGTAGAAAGTGGATCCCAAATCAATATGTTCGATATCGTCTCTTGTGTAGGACCACTAGACTCTATGACCTGCATTCTCATTGTTTCTTGCTTGACCTAAGAAGCTGGACAAGCAGTGTAGAAGCCGTGGCCGTGGCACCTTGCATGTTCCCCTTCGTCCAATATTAAACACAACATGATTCAAACTTGTTCAAAGATAGTAGCTCGAGGCAAGTAGGCAAGCAACTATAATATACAATATTTATTCTATACCTGTCTAATCAATCTGATGTTGAGAATTGTGTGCTTGTATACTTTCCAATCCTTGGTTTGATGGGTTTCATAGCGTTTCACATTTAAGCAGCAAAGTCCTGCTGAACCCGTGATTCGACACTGATCGAGGATCCAACAGAGCAAAGCCTGAATTAACCTGACACAACACAATATACCGGTCATGATGTGTTTTTACTTTAAGAATGCTCATATACATCCACATCCGTGTTTTGTCTCGTGCTTCTTTAGATGGGTACGAAAAAAGAATACATCCATATATGATATAGAAGTATATAGATACCTTTGCTCATCCATATGTAATAGACATCCATATGTATATAATTGCTCAAGTGACCCACGGTCGAGACCTGCCCGGTGCGCGAGGATCTGCTGGCGTCGCGCTCCGTGTGGGCCTTTGGCCCGGAGGCGAGTCTCGGTGATTCGACCGGTGGAACCGGTGGAATCGAGGGATGTAGACGAAGTGACCAACGACGAGGGATGGAGGCACAGCTATAGTCACTAAGGCCAGCCAGCCATGATTGTTGGATAGAGGGTCACAGTGAGCAATGCAGTTGCTAAAGGTCAACAACCATGATCTCCCCACCCAAGTGGCCCAAAAACAGCTACGTGAAGAGTTCCGGTGCCATGGGAAGGCTTGCACAATGTGCCCCACTGTAGCAAGATGTAGCAAGTCTGAGACTATTTTTGGAGACTCCAATGCATTGGACCAGTGCGCACCTTTGGAACCAGGAGCAAGTGGGGCGCATGGGAAGACTTCCCACGCGCGAAGAGCCCTCCGATGTTGGCCGATCGAAGAAGAGGAAAACGACCACGCGCGGATACGCCAGGTGAATGGCCCCAACGTGCTGTTGGACGATAGCTTACCCACAGAGGCACGCAGTCCATGTACGCCACCGAAATCAGATTAAACATATACAGCCCAGACATGACATGACCTCTGTTTTGATAGGACAAAGACAATATCTTAGAGTGTTTTGGTGGTCCAAAACTAGGGGCCACTCAGGTTTTATGTTATTTGTTGAGCAAAGGCGGGCGCGCACACATGTTGGTGGTTTGCATGCGAATCTGTTTGATTCGGCAGGATTAAGTGTTTGTCGCTCCACCATCAAATGCTTGTTTAAACAAAAAATATAAGACAATTATAAGATAATATAAAATAAGTAAAAACAAACATAGATTCTTGGTCGGAAAACAAGTAGATTAATTTAAATAAGATCACCCCCAAACATGTTTTGGCCGTCCTTTCTATCTATTTGGATGATACCTCACTCAGGACTCTGGATGTGTTTAATGATTGTGTTTCCATACAACTCATCCCATGCTCAGAACTGAAACTGACTCTTCAGGTGTATGCTTGCATACTTTATAAACTGTGCAGGTGAACAAGAGCCTTCTGGCCCAAAGCAAAGACAGCCTGCGACCAAGAGCATGTTCGTGAGTGCTTGGTTTGAGATTTGCTGATAAGCACAAGAAAAGGATGGGCTTGTCATGGTGTGTCTCTTGGAAATCCAAACCAAACCAAGAGGCAGGTCGGAGCCGCGGAGCGCAGATTTCTGAGCGCGGGTCCGGCTGAGGCTTAATCCAAGGCTTCCAATGGGCCACAAAGGAAGGACCTTTGTGCGATGTTGGGAGCCTCAGGTGGTTTCCAGCGGTGGTCTCCAGGGCCCGGGAACCTGCGGTTTTCTCAGTGCGATGGACATCCCTCAACCAGCAGTCAGCAGATCTGAGCACTGAATTGCTTCAGAGGTGAGCTCGTGTGTTGTGAGATGTTCGGATTGTAGATACCTGGGCGGTCCGAATTTTTGACCAGATGCAGATGAACAGCTGGAACTGTCTCAGGTTGGAGGTGGGGTAGGACTTGGGGCCCCTGAAAAAACTGAGGATCATCCATGAGATCAAACAGCTCATGCATATACCTTGAAGCTTGCCGAGGGTCAATGGGGGTTCCATCGACCGGTCATATGCGTCCTACGCATGACCTGCCGGTTGACCTGCCGGTTGACCTGCGCGAGCGGCGCTGCGAGGAGAAGATCCGCAGCTGCAAGTTCAAGATCCTCAATGCGCAGCTGGCCGACGATGTGGTGCTCCGGGGTGGTGGCTCCTCGGCGCGACAAAGGAACACATGGACCAAAAAGCCACCATTCAGACTTGCGATGGAGATGCAGAAGGTGCAAGGTGCGTGGCAGGACAGTCTGTGGTCCGATTGGGACGCACTGTGCATGGCCAAGGGTCTGCCGACGGAGGTTGAGGGTATTTCATGTCACGGTGAGAGGTGCTTGGTTTTGGGGACCCTGGTTGGGTCTGGGTTACGACACCAGCCAACAAGCGATTTCAACACGTCGTGTGAAAGGCCAAGGTTCAAACCTCAGATCGGCCGCTGAAAGGTGGTCACCTTTGCATCGTTTGCAGAAAGGTTTCCACCTAACATCCAACAAAAAGCCATAATAACAGATTGTGTTAGGTGGAACCAGTCAATGCTTGTCAGCATCGATTGCTTGTTGTTTGTTTCCCGAACAGAACCGATGCTTGGACCTCTCTTGACAGAACCGGACAGCACGGGACAGCACTCCCAGCAAGGTCAGATCATCCCAACGGCTCGACGTGTTGGGACCTCAGAAAGCACGCCACGATTCGGCGAGGTTTTTGTTGCTTAGTTAGTTTTGTTTTGCTTGTTGTTTTGGATTGTGTTTGTTTGTTTGTTTGTTTGCTTTTTTTTTTGTGTGTTGCTGTCGTTGCTTGCTATGCTTAAGCATACTTAGCAGATCCTCAGGTTTCAGAGCAATCACTTCTTACCTGTTCATTCCTGTACTATAGCCTATAGCTATAGGTATACCAATAGTAATCCACAATAACAACAAATAAGGAGTCTTCCATTCTTCATCCGAACAACGAGGCGTTCACCGGGTTTCAAACGCGGCCGCTGCCTCCGACACACACAGGTCGCCTATTCGGCCTTCCTTTTGGCCACGCCTCGCTTGATGGAGCCCGTGATGTCCAGCGGCCCAGTGGGACGACAGATGGTGAAGATGACATGACCCATCTTCTTGAATCATCATGGGTCAGTATACTTATTATACTTATATATTATATATATAGTTTATACTGTACATTTTATACCATAAGACCAATTCCAACATGGTGAGCCTGGCTGAATCTGGCACTTTTGTGTCTTTCTTCTTCCACTTCAGCACGACCGGAGCACGACCCCGAACCAACGCCCTCCGCGCCAAGCGCTCCGCGCCGGCACCGAGGTTCTCGGACATCGAGTGCCCGGCCGATTGCGTGGCGGCCATTTACAACGTCCTCTCCCGAAGGCAAAAGACGTATCGGTGCGGCGTTTTCCGCTCCGGGGGCCACTGCCATACAGGTTGCAGGATGGAGTTTTTAGACAATGACACACAATGAAATGGACATGAGTTGGGAAGAAACTTGTATGTGATGTGTCAGAGTTCTGCCGTGCTTCATGTATATTACTGTACATACATCTCTATACAGGTTTGCATTTGTTTATACATATGTATTTATTTGTTTGTTTGTTTGTCTATCTATCTATCTATCCATCTATCTATCTATCTATCTATCTATCTCCCTAGGGATCAAAGTAATTACCTTCTCAGAAGGTGATTGGAGACTATTTTGTGTTTCTAGGTTTGGTAGGTTTGTAGTCATACCTTCAGAAGGTGGCAGTGGATCCATAGGGACTGTCAGGCGCGGCCATGTGATCCGCGATCTACCCAAGCCTGGAAGCCCCATGTACTCGGCCGGCGGCCCAGGGGGGGTCCAACCCGGAGACAGTCTCCGGGAGTCTCGGGTGTGAGGATGAACATTGGTGTTGATAGGTGTGACTGGTCTCAAACGCTTTGCTGAACTTGCTACTTATGTATACGTATGTACAGTATAACCAAACAAAAATATATATATATATATAACTATATATAATGTAGTGACCAGATAGATGTTTTTGGAGGCCGCATTGTGAACTGCGGGGGTGCCTTCACGAGTTCCGCCATACATTGGCAGGTAGGGGGGCAATGAACCACCCATTGGTGAACGACATCAAATTTTGGGGTCCAATGATTTGGGTGGTGTGGCAAAGATGGCCAAGCGGTCATGGCAACCATCATGCCAAAGATTGCCAACAACAACTAGGAAAAAGGACCACCGTGCCGCAGCGCAGCGGCATGAACATGCCAAACTGACTGTTGTTGTTTGTTTGTTTGTTTGTTTGTTTGTTTGTTTGTTTGTTTGTTGTTGTTGCTTTTTTTGAAGAGCCCACAAACCCTGATCGATCAACCTGTATACCTGCGTTGTTGTGCTAAAAATCAGTAGGAGTAGTAGCTAGCAAGCAGGGATTTCACCATGAACATCCCTCAGATTCCTCGGTTCTGCGAATCGCTGGCTCCGTCGGTTTTGTCGGATTTTCCTGTTCACTCAGGTGCATGCCTACCTGCCAGCCATGGAATCCTTCGGCTTCGAAACGGACTTGAGAACGCACACCTCTGGTCAGGCGGAGATTGGAAGTTGGAGGGTAGATATTGGCTGATCCTTCAGTATGAGCTGAACACGTTTTTTTGGGCCTTCATGGTGCCTCCACCTTTATGGTTATTTCACTCTTCCCAATTACTTGCAGATCTTAGCTATAAGATGCTATAAGACCATACACCCCAATGTTCCGGTGGGTCCCCTGTTCCGGTTCGATCCCTTCCTTTCCGGTGACCCCGACCGCGCGGCGCACGTCTTAGACACCCCCGAACAAGCCCTTCACGTCAGACGTCAGGCGATGTGCCAAACCTTCTTCGATCACTGGGAGCATGTGCCGGGTGATCCCTTGGATCGATCGATTCTGCTGCTCCTTGGATGCATGATGAGCCATCGACTGGACGGGTATGCATGCGGTCCGTAGGGGATGGTTGGGTATGGTAGGGTGGGGGGGTCCTGGAGGTGGTTTTGCATGAAACCTTCCCATTTGATCAGATTGGATGACTGTGCTACAGCTACACTCAGGTCACGTATTGGGTGAAGTGAGCGGGCGTCAACTGCCGAATGTAGAATTATTGATGAATCTTGATTAATTAATGTTGATTGATTATATAAAATGACCTCCCCAAATTTGGATTGTAAAGCTTCTTCATGTGCTTGTTTGTCTTAAATCAACCGTCCACGGCCCTATTTTCATGCTTCGTTTTGAACAGAAATGAACACGCGTTTTTCCACCCGACCGTGTCCACGTGGCCCTAAGGCGTCCACTGGAACCAGCGCCAGCACCCCATTTGGCGCGGGAGTTCATGCTGAAGATGCGGCGGCGGAAGGGTTTGAGCGAGGCGCGACTCGGGTGGTTTGGGCGCTCGGGCGGTTTGGGCGCTTGGGTAGCGAAGCCCACCCACGAAAATGGCGGTGGACCTGTATTGGATTCACGGGCAACGCACCGGTTTTGAAGCAGGGTGAGGACGGAGAGTAGGACGGAGACACTGTAACAGTTGCCAGGAGACCGAACCTGAGGTACGCATCCGTGGATCCCAAGGGAGAGGGAAGAGCATGCCAAGCGAAGGGCTCTCGTTGCTCAAAAATTCTTGCCCGGGTGACTGAAGGTGTTGAATCCATGTTGCAAGATGTTGCAAGATCGTTAAGATGTCCAATTCCGAAACGGGAGAAATGGAAGAGGTGTGTAGCAGTGACATATGCATAACAGATAGATAGAGAGACAGATAGAAAGATAGAAAGATAGATCGATAGATAGATAGCCTCCATCAAACAGACTTGTTTTGTCAGTTCGACATTCTTTGGACATGATTCAGGGTCCATGAGACCAGAAACGCGTATAATATCCGTACTGACATGTGACAGGGCTTTTGTCGAGACGCTATGGGATCCACAGCATCTTCGCACTTTCTACTCACACAAAAGACCGCGAGTTCCTGCGTCTTGCACGCACGCACGCAAAAACGCTCGTGTTGCATGGTGTTTGTACCAGCCAAGTTCGGACCGTGGTCGCTGGAACCCCGGTGCGCTCTCCGTCAGGACGTGTCCGTCCACAAGTTCTTTGACGACCCGATGCTGTTGGAGCTGGCCAAGCAGGACGTGGGCACCGATGGCCCAGGGCACCGGGTCTGTTTCGAAGGTGTGAGAGCTTTGCACCATGTAGATCCATTTAGGCAGCCAGGAAATGGCGGTTTCAGGCTTCAGGTTGAGAGGCAAGTGTTTGGGTACAATGGGTATTTCCATCAGTGTCATTTCCTGTGGTTCTGGCCACAACAGAGGCCTGGGGCGACGTGTCGGCCTTAAGAGCTTCACGGTTTTGCAAGCGGGTTTCATTGGTGCCAGACCAAGCCCTCAGCATGCAACAGACCAGACTCTTCCAATCTCAGAAGTACTAGGTTTGCTTGTAGCATGGAATCCATGGTATATGTATATGGTCGTCAGTTTACGTGTTTTTTATTAGTAGTATTTCTTTATACAGTACATTTACATATATTTACAAACTCCATACCTCCAGACATATTGAGTGAATGGAAACTGAATCAAGATCAACCCCACTGAGCCCAAAATGTTTAATCTCAGATGTCAACGGATTGTT
Source organism: Durusdinium trenchii (assembly GCA_963970005.1). Lineage (NCBI taxonomy): Eukaryota > Dinophyceae > Suessiales > Symbiodiniaceae > Durusdinium > Durusdinium trenchii. The sequence goes on along the minus strand of CAXAMN010022328.1, from coordinate 345,949 downwards.
TCAACTATTCCATACAAACAAATATAATGCACAAAATCTGATCATATCTGATCAATTGAAGCCACATTTAGAAAAGACATACAGCGATCAATGGATCACACTCCACATCACAAGTTGTCTCAGCCAGGACGCTGAGCTGAGCTCCTACTTCTGAGGACGCAGCGACGGGCGAGACCGACGTGCGAGACAAGCACACGGGGAGAGACGACGGGACGTGTACCGTAGATCAATGAGACGTCGATTTGTGACACGACTACGGTGGACATAGCTGATCAGCATCCAAATCCAGGGAGATCAATTGATACAACACAAAAGATCATAAAAAGTACAAAATACCTATATATAGATCTTCAGTCCGGCACTTTTACAGGGTCCGGCATTGGACCAGGTATGGTTGCACTTTGGATGTCATAGACCTGCATAGAACATGTTCTGGGTGGGATCCCTGAGTCTCATCTTATGGGCCCAAGACGAGCAGCCGAGAACGAAAAAGGCTGCAGCTGTGTGTTTTTGAAGCGAACGACGTGTGTTTCGTGATGTTTTCTCCGGTTCAGAAATTCTTCCCCATGTTGAGGTAAATCCGGAAGAAAGATCCCAGTACAAGCCTACAAGTAGAATCTAGTAGATAGCTACAATAAGAATACATGAGTTGCTTGATGATCTTGATGATGCGCAAGAGTTCTGTTCATTGTCACATGAAGTAAATAGTGCTTGTCTAATATTGTGTAGCTGGAAAATGGTGAGTTGCACGTGTTGGGGCAGACAGTGCTTAGGACCTTTGGATTTTTGTCCATATTGTTGTAAATAAAGAAAGGTGTTCACAGTAAAGTCATACCACAAGTTATACTAGTGACAATCCAATCAGGCATTCCCAGCAAAGAGCCGTGGTGAATGTGGAGGCTTGATTTTCAAGCTGTAGGATGTTTTGCGTTAAAGCTTGGCTCTCAGCATAGAAGCGATCCAATGGCCCCACACGGAGTTGCAGAACCCAAAAGCTCTGAAGCGTCACAAATCTTTGTGTTTGTGCTTGTCATTTGATGGCCTTCACACCATAAATTTCTTGGACATCTTTGGCTTACCTGTAGCAAAGCAGGCACCAAGCGCTGACCCTCGCCATGGCCCTGCAACTCGCTTTCTGCTTCTTTGGTGTAGCGACCGCCCAGCGTTGGCTGGTCCCCATCTCACATGAGCACCACAAGCCGACGGTGGACACCAGTGTGTTGGGCAATTTGAAGGAGACCAAAGTCCTAGAGAAGACGCTCGGCTCAAAGTACATCCGCTGAAAGATGCGACCGATCTTGCAAGAACGAAAGACGCCAACAAAAACAATGACTCGGCGACTCGATGAAGGCATCGCCATGGAAGGTTCGAACAAACTCGAGTTTGAGTCGATCTGCCTCGTCATGCCTGGCCATTGCCTCGTGCGGCTCATTTGTCTGGGCCTGGTTGGTTCGGCGTCGAGCTGACCACCTCTTTGCCACAAACGGTTCTTTTCTGTTTTCTCAGAGAAAAAAGCGTGTCTTGTGGCCGAACCCGAAACCAAAAGGACACCTGTGCTGGAAACTCCGAAGAAGTGAAATCACTCCGAAGAAGTGAAACCCCCGTAGACGATCCGTCCGGACCGTACCGAAGAATCGGCCGTAGGTCCGGTGTCCGGTTTCCAACTGACAACGAAGGTCGTTTAAATTTAATTGTGGATCATTGCTTCATGTATACCCCACTGTGGAGAACAATGCCTTTGTGACGACAACAAGTATTAATTGGTAAGATCTAGTGCAGTAGGAGTCGAGGTTACAAGTGAATTTCCTGCCTCAGGAAACAACTGGATCTCAGCATCACTCGTTCTCATGCGTTGGTGGCACAGCTGGAGGTTGGGACACCCGCGCAGAAGATGTCATGTCTTTTGGTCGCTCGGCGAGTTACTAGGTGCATGTAAGGCGTTGAGTTTTTGGAAACCAATGCCCACAAACAATTCGTGACACCGACTGACCAATGCTGCCCATGAAATAACCTCCAACTGTATTGGTTTCCTTGAACTCGCCATTGAAGACACATCGTGGACATGGCACCAGCAACTGACCTTCCAAACGTCCAGTTTGCACCCCGGTGTATACCCGTTTGTACCGAGAATGTTCAAACACCCAGCAGGTGTAACTACTGGGACTGAGTCGAAGTGGCTAAGTCTAAATGACCCTTCCCGCGGTGGCGCCCCTGACTTTGTTTTCCGTGTGACCCCACAGTCGCCCCTGCTCAGTGCTAAGCTGTGGGTACATAATAGTCCAGGTTGATTGGTCCCCTCTGGTCAATACGCAGAGTCACATCTTTTTACACAGCCGTTCGACGGGGTCTTCTCTTGAGAGATCACTGAGCCCTTTTGTTCCTCCGGAGGGCGCAGGCTGTGGTGTGTTGAGCCTCGTGTGCGTCGGCGGTTCGCCTCGTGGACACCGAGGACACGGGCAGTGCAGATTTGTGGATCCCATCAAAGCGCTGCAAGAGTTGCGAGAGCCTTGACTCGACGATCGAGTTGTGAGAGCCGGATCTGTTGAGTTGGAAGCGCTGCCGCCCGTCCCGCCCCAGACAGAACGAAGGCTTTGGGGGACGACGCAGAGATACGCAGAGCGATCGTCACTGGACGATTTTTCTGGTTTCCTGGGTCAGGTGGAGAAGCGGTACACTTTTTAACTTAACTGTTTGGGGAAAGTGTTGGTGGATCATGTGGATCAGATCTGACCAGGTCTGATTGGATCCTACGTGTGTTTTCCAAAGAGACATGGAACGATGTGTAGCAACTGCCTGCCTCGGACCCCATTGGACCAGTCGACCCGATGAGGACTGAGCACCTCTTCCATGCGGACCGTTCGAGCACCTTTAGCCCCGAACTGGTGAAGACGCTCTCTGGGCACCAAGCACCAGTGCCCGTGCACCTGAGCTATGGCACAGGTGCCTTAGGGATCAAACGAAGAAGGGAGGAAGAAGGGAGAGGGTACTGTTCATATTTAACCTTAAGACTCAAGACCCAATATGGCTCAATAAGTGGCTCAATAATTATTAGAAGATCATCTCAATTGTCAATTCAGAACTCAACGAACAAGAATAAGACAAGCTGTTTATAGAATATGATGCCACGGACCGACTTAAATATTATACCGACATGTACCGTACCGACAGGGCTCCAGTCGTACCTTCTGAGCAGGCGGCCTTTTCCCTTGCTTCGGTTGAGTCGAACGGTGACGCGCTCGCGATATCGTGATATCGTGACACATCCAGGTGATATCGTTGGCTACAAGGTGGAGGATACCGTTCTGTTTGGAGGAGCTGAAATTAAGTTCTTGGGCGGCACTCAGTCACATTCAGGGACGGAAGTTCCGACCGCGTCTATAAGGATATCGTCGATATCGTGCTTCGCATCTGAACGAGATCGAAGAGGTCCAGAGGTTGTGATCAATCGGCTTTTTGGAGCGTGTGTGCCTTCTTTCTTGTTCAAACGTTTTGTTTAGATCGTTTTAGTGGGCCTGCTATTCACGGATCATGGAACTTTCTAAGTCTGTTCAAAGCGATATAGGTGGAATGCATTAAAACCGTTCATTATCGGACGTCGCGCTTTTCCTGACTCTTTGTGGTTTGTGTTGTTTGCAAGGAATCAAAGCTTCATTATCGTGGAAGATGCGCAGCTGCCTCGACAGCGCGGCTGGGATGGCATTTGCGGCTTAGGTTGGAAGGGCATCGCCCAGCTGCTTGGAACAAAGGTGAGGTGAGTGAATGGGACGGATAGGGGTGCGTCGTTCTAAACAGAATCATCTAATAATCTAAATGTCACGAATGTCATAGTTTCGTTTAGTTTGGGTCAAGATGTAGAGATGGCTTAACATGCTTTAACATATAGGGCTGTGAGTATGACAGTCACCTGGCAAAATGCATGCGATGCGATTCACCGGTGCTCCCCGTCGGACCGGGACCATCCGGCGCTCCCGGAGATCAAGGTTGGAGAAGCCCCTCTACGAGCGGCTTCAGGATCAGGGCCGCAAGGTGGGAGATGGGATACGTCGAGTGGAACCCGATTTTTCGAGTCGATTTGCCCTAGTTAAACATGTACAAAAACAAACATGCACACATAGCTTTCACCATGGACATTTCCTGTTTGAGGGACCTTAACCATTTGCTAACAATTGGACTTTAATTCGAACTCATAGATCTGAAGTTTTGCCCAACGTTTTATCAACGTTTTCATGGTTCGCAGGCGATCTTCTCCTTCGTCCCAGAGGGCACTTCATCGGCTCATATGGTCTTGGGACAGGTGCCGCACTACGCAGTGAAGCCAGGCACTTTGGTTTCCTGGCTGTGCACATCAATGTTTGTCACCCGGGTCACCCCTGGTGTGGGCCGGGGAAGTCGGCTCATATGCTGTCATAAGTTTCCCCAGTTCTTGTTGTCCACACACTTGAGAAGAAGCTCGCAAGCCGTTACAGTTACCACAATCGACCTTGGCCCGTGGCTCGTGATGGTTTAAGATTGGGTGAGACCATGACCCGGTCACCACCCGCGACAGTTGTTCAAAAGTTCACAAAACAATTGGGTTGTATGATCAAAACCGGTTGGAACGTATAGGTTTAAGATCACCAACAGAGGTTGAAGAACCCCAGAGACTATCCCATAGGTTCCCAGGTCGGTGATGGGTCCTACCCAGGTGACCTTTGTTGGCATGTCAGATCCATCCAGTGGTCCATAAATCACTTAAGCGAAACGTTGATCCGAATGCAAGGTCTGGACCGATGCTGAACCTTTGGAACGAGGCCTCCCACTCGTTTGCCCGGACGAAGGACGACGTGTCTGTCCAGGGATGGTGTTCCCCCAAAGACAAGGCCACGACCACGACATCCAAAGACAAGGCCACGACGACCCAGTTCGGGTGGTTCTGTTTGACTCCCCTGGTGACCCTGTATCTTCCACTCACCGGTTCCCTCGGTGCTGGAGCTTCGGAGCGCTCGGGAGTAGACCGGACACCGTCGCCGCATCGAAGTTCAGACCGTGTCATGAAGGGAGGACCCAAACACCCGTCGGGTATTTAGATATTATCAATTACCAGCACCTTCCAACAGGTTTCCTCTGGAGGCTTTTGTAGACTTAAAAGTCGCAGGTGGTGACCTGTTGGAAGGTCCTGGTATATTTATCATATTTACATACATTGGGGGTGGTTTTACGGGGCAATGTATACTTGCGAGAACGTGGAGTGTTTGGCGGATGGTCGAGGGCGATTCGGTCGGTGTCTTGGGGGGGGGGCCCGGGGCTTGAGGTTCGTCCGAATAGAGGCCCAGGTGCTACGTCCCAAAGCATAATAAGACTATAATTTGGGTCTATCCTATTGCCTGTAACAGTCAGTAAACAATTTACAACCTTTGAAAAAGGCCTGAAACTAGCCATCATCATCCACTGGGCCCTGGAAATAGAATAGACCCAAACTATAATAAGTCTTTCAGTCTTCCATCCATCAAGGTCAAGAACCTTCCCGGATTCTTGGCGCAAGAGACTCTCAAAGCTTTCCCGGATTCTCAGATGTCAACACCGACAGGCTGGGATCGCCTCTCAGTCGCCAGGCCATGATGGGCGGAGCTTCTGGGTGGCCCGTGGGGGCATTGCGGTGCACAAGCAGACACCGCACAAAGCGCGCTTTCTGGTGGACACAGGCGTTGATACAGGGGCGCGTTGAGTGTCTAAGGTGGGGATGTGGGGTGTCGAAGCAAGATAGGGTTTTGGATGTTCCAGGGGCTGATAAAAGGATGGAAGTGCTATCGAAGGCCTCGCGGCCAGTGGTTTTGAAAGCAACCGAGACAACAAAAACTACACGGGCTTGGCCCAGGCACTCGCACCTGAGGAGGGCAACATGAAAGAACATGGAAGCAATAACTGTACAGGATAGAATAGATTCGACTGGTGGGGAAATCTTACATAATACTGTATATAGATGATAACAAATGATGGAATGATGATCAAATGATGTTATAGATGATGGTGGGATAGCCTGGATTTCTGAAGTGGTTCGGATACTTTTCCCTGGAGTGAAACAGATTAGCACGTTTGGTCGGTGATGCAACACCGCTTACGCTGTCGGTCCAGCATCATGGAACTGTCCCCTCCCCTAGTGTCCGAGATCAAAGGGTCATCCATGGTCATCCCCTCCGCCAATGATGAACATCCATAGGTGAACTTCATCAGTGCATCTTCAGCAGATGTCAATTATTTTTACAAACCAAGTCTCACAACCTTACATCTCCCAGTCTCCAAGCTGCAGCTTGGAATTGTCTCCAATGAGGTACGGAACCGTTCGCAGGTCGGTTCCGAGCCTCTTGAGTACCTGCAGGAACCAACCAAGTCCTTCTGGCACCACGGCACTTGTACATGAGCATCATGCGCTCGGTGCTCCCACAGGAGAAGTGTCCCGGCCGGGTCCGGCGCGGGGTCCTTAACAGAGGTCCCAAAACACAGGGTCGTCTGACGCTTTAGACTTCAACAGCGCAAAAACACGACGGCTGTGTGTGTTTTGGCGACTTGGGAGTTCAACGAAGGAACGAAAACGGGCATCCCGGCATCCCCTTATATACTAGTATTAGGGGTTGCATTTGTCCTATTATGCCCTTTTACCTAGACAGTCAGTAAACAATTGTAACTATTTCTTTTAGAAAGAGGGAGAGGCCTGCAACCTAACCATAATCTTCGACCGTTACAGGGAACAGGACGGGATATACTCAAATTAGGGGTGTCTTTGTATGGGACATAGAGCCCTCAAAAACCATTGGTTGGGGATCTCCCTATTTGAGCTACACAATCTTAAGGGGATGGTTCAAAACCTGGAGTCCTGCTCCATGTAACTTGACCTTCCAGGTCCATTGGTTGGTAGCCTGGTGCCATGACCCACAGCCATAATATATTATATATGCGTAGCCGTATGAGTACGGAGCTTGGATACTCCATTTTCGGTTCTGCGAGACCAACGTGAGTGGCGAGGAGATGAGGTATTGCTTGAGGCAAGTGTTGTTGCGTGTTGTTGGTGTTCATTCTGTTAAGTTTTGGTGTTGGAGGGCAGCAGCCGCATTTGGACATTTGTGAGTTCCTTGCTCCGAGCAAGCTGTTGATTGAAGCAACACGAGGTCCACACAAAGAAGCAACACTCGTACTCTTTAGTTGGTCCGCAAGCTGCGTCGCAAAAGCGTCGCACTTGATCTGAGGTTTAATGAGCTTTGTGGTATAGATGAGATGGCTGGAGGAGCATTGAACTATGTTGGACAATTCTTCACATTGGATACTGTTCACTATGTTTCTGGCGACTAAATGAAAAGGTAAAGGTATTATTAATTCATCTTGACCTAAACCATTTACAGGTTCACTTTTAAGACCTAACGTGGCCCGTATTCATGCGAAAAGTGTCCAGGACAAGAACACCTCCTTAGTCTTCGAGGGAGATAGCGGAGACAACTGCCTTGCGTTCCTTCTCAATGGAACATGTTTAGAGACATTGTTTGGACTTCTTCCCTCGGATCATGAGATATCATGAGCGCCGCAATTTATAGGGCGCTCCTCCGGCCTTGAAACGCTGTGGAATCATCTCGCCTTCCCTGTCAGGAGCCGTCTTCTGCGACTGCTCCATCGTGGCACACTCCCATGATCTGCCGCCGCTCAAGATCTTCCTGGCAGACCGGGCCTTTGAGCTCCCCATCGGGGAGATGTTCAGCCGGATCCCCACGAAGGACGGCCGAGGCGGGTCCGCCGGGCGGGTCAAGAGACGTGCAGACCGGTGTGCAGAGACGTGTTTGGTGGCAAGTCGGGTATTTGCCGATGGGCATATGGTACGGATTGCGCAGATGAATGCAGATGATTCAGAACTATATGGATGATGAATTAGGACTATGATGATACAGGACGATTTGGAATTGGTGAAATTGGGTGGGACTGGGGTATGTCTCTTAACCACCTGAGGTGCCTTAATATTGCTCGCCAGAAAATTCCATGGTGAAAAATCAGGGATTGATCAATTAGAGGCACCACAAAGTGAACATCAGAACATCATGTTTGAAGTTCTTTTGAGGAACTTCTTTATTTAGAAGTGTCCACTAGAGGTTCCTTAAAGCTGAAAATCCCATCGAATTTCTTCATGCCTGGAATCTGGGTCGGTCTGGAAACCTGCTAATTAGCTGGTGGGAAGGGGTGTCCATCAACCATAATGAACCACTCACTTTGTTTTGGCCTTGAAGACCAACACACACAAAAAAAAGAGGCCTGGTTGAAATTCCGTCCTGGAGCTGATATGGATTTTCACTGTCAGGGTTGGGAGATCGCTCAGAAAGCCGACATTGCTTTTTACCAGAGGGTCACTTTGGGGCACATCTTGATTCCGCATGATTCTGAGCTTCAGGCTACAATGACGAGGTCGCACATTTCTCCTGTGTTCAAAAAGATGCTAGGCTCAGTATGTCAGTCTAGTGAACGCTGGACCACAGATTTCATACCATTTCCATCCATTTCCTTCTTAAGCCCTCCATCATCACGGCTTTGTCATGCTTTGTCATGCTTTGTCCATGCCCATCATCTCTTCTTCGCTTCGACTCGGCCCGACTTAGGGGAGGCATGCCTCTTGGCCGTGCAGCCCAACAACTTGAACGTGGAAGCCAGCGGCTCAATGCCCATGCCCTTGCCCTTCGGAGGTCTTGGAGGTCGGTAGGTTGGTCGGTCAAACGCCGCGTTTACGACAAAAAGCACTCGGGCTCGGGCGCCCTGCTGTTCGTTCCTTTTTCTTCCGAAGCGTTGCGAAGCAAAGGATGTGTTCCGCTCAAGGCGGTGAGCGGATGCTTTTGGGATGCTTTTGGATGGTTTTTGGCTCCATGGAGCCATCTGTGTTCCAATGACAATCACGTTTGGTTTAAAAGGCACTTCACTGATGTTGAAATCTCCTCACCATGGACTTCGCACTCGTCTTTTTCAATGGAGTTATATATCACCGACAGTACTGACTCGCTTCAAGTCAAGTTAAGTCGCAGGACTTCTTCCAAAGATGCCTGGCTTCAACCTTCCCTTCGATCTTCCCGACCTCTTGGGCGGTGGTCTGCCTGGCTTCGGCCACAGCGGCTCCGGCCTGGGCCACGGACCGAGCCCAGCCGCGAGCGGACTGAGCACACCCGGACCGAGCGCATCGGGCGCTGCGTCCTCGCCCTTTGGAGCGGGGTTCCCGGGCTTCGATGGGAAGTTCCCGGGCTTTGATGGGAAGCCCTTTGGTTTGGGTGACTTGGTTTGGGATTAGTTTCAGGATGTTTCAGGTTATATAACATCACATACAACCCATTGTTATATTCATATACAATGCCAACACACGGATCAATAAACGGCCCCCTCCCTCCCCGCTTCAAGGTCAACAGGGTTTGAGATTGAAAGTGTTGGAGACCACATCCCCTTAATAAAGGTGATGACCTTATGATGGATGATGGTTGATTGGATTCTGTGTGAACACTGAGGCCTGTGTGAGGGGTACCCTTTGTGAGCTTGAAAACGTTAAGAGTTTAAGATAGAGTTTTAATGGGGGAAAATGAACGCATTTTGCCAGAGAGTTTTCTAGGGGATTGTGGACCAAAGCTTGCTGGGGAGAACATTCGCAGCTTAGATTGCAGCTTTAAACAATATACTAATGAACTATATATTGTTTTATTTCTGGGGACAGCTGGGCTTGATTAATAAGGGAGGTTTCTGCCGAGAAACAAAATATTAGGGTGATGGAAATGTGGAATTCAGGTTTCAAATTGGTGTAGTATTGAGGGCTCGAGCTGGGCTTGATTATTAGGTGCGCATGACATGCTTTTTTTCCAATGAATAAGTGGTGGATAATGGTGGATACTTGGTTTGGGTTCAAAAGTTTCAGGTCACATAACTCATGTTTGTCTATAAAGAATAAGTGGTGGATGAGTGGTTCATGACTTGCTGCCAGCTGGGGCCTTCTGGGAGGCCTTGGAAGTTCTGGGAAAGGGTGTTGGTTCATAATCACCTGAGAGGTTGGCAGATTCTTGCACCCAACATGGCTCCAAGGATCAAGATACCAAACCGATCCAACTAGATGTTCACAGGCACCCCTTGCCCTGACGGAAGCATTGTGCAGAGAGGATGGTTGTTCTCCCACCTTGTTTCCTGGGTCCAACATGCGTCGTTCCACCACGTGCCACCATCGATCATGGTCAAGATGCTTCAATACCAAACAACTTGCTGTGGCCCTGTTTTGTAGATGCCCCACCAACCACTTATGATGGCAGTATTTTGTGTTGTGATGTGATGTATATTTCTCGCGCGAGGTATCGGAAAGCTGGGCAAGGGCGTCCTGTCCGAACAGGTGAGGGAGGAGATCCGCACGCGGCCTGATGGCACCGTGTGCAAGCGCCTGGGCCGTGATTGGGGAGCCTTGAGGGCCATGGGGGGGGCCTGAAGCCAGCGGGACAAAACTGGAGGGTGGGCCCCCACGTTGAGCATCCCGGAAAGAAGGGTCGGGGGATGTGGTAAACAGGTTATATTATACATATAACGTTGGTTGCAAGTGCCAGCGTCACGACTGTACCCGGCATGCAATGAGCAATATATACGTTGGGGGTTGTACCTCGGTTTGACAGTCCAATGTTATGCGATGGTGCTAGCGGGTGGACTGATGTGGACTTCAGATGAGCAGCTACTTGTAGGCATAGTCGCTAGCGGGTGGACTGAGGTCCAGGCCTCATGTCATGTGCTCCTGAAGTCTCTAGTTTCTCATGTCATGTGGCTTGGAAACGCAAGGATTTGGAGCCCGGCCATGGATTGCGTATTTGCGTACGACCGTTTCACGCAAAACGGCTGGGACCGGCCATTCCTTTCGACTCAGCCGTGGCCGTTCCCTCTAGGTACATCACCGTCACAGAGAACGGCCACGTGAAGAGCCGATGCTCGGGTGGGGGAGATGAAATGGAGAGGCTCAATGGGCGAAATGGGGCGTCCTCAAACTCCCAAGTTCGATCAAATCGAAATAGACAACATAACAAACACAGTTAATGTATGTTAATGTAGACTCTTTGATGAATAAAGCACCCAATTGTAAATGGAATATCCTCTTCATATGGGGGTTTTAATCCAAGAGTCTACATTAAACAGTTAAACAATGTTAAACACCTTTCAAACTCTTTCAATCATTTGACTTTAGTTGAATCAATTAAGATGAATTGGGGTTTAATGGAAGACGCCACAAGACTCAGTGATGATGGAAGATGAAGTCATCCGAAATGAAGTCATCGGACGGTCTCCAAAAGGGACTGGTTAGAAGGTTTCGTTTCGGTCATGGTCTTTCCCAATTCATCGCTTGTTCTCACTCAAAGCATTGATGTTCATCGCTTTTTTCGTGGAAAAACCGTATGAGGCTAGATGCTGGGGCAAACCCCCGCGTGTGTTGGTGTTTGAGTGGTTACGAGCCTCCCTCGCTCCGGGCACGGTATTGAGGACGAGAAGATTGTGGCAAACCCGGTAGTGACGTTCGTAGGTTGCAGCTGGTGGTGCCCATGGAAGCTCAGACAGCAGGGAGCAGGTTACCCGCTGAGAGTTGCACTTGATGATTGCAGATCTAGAATGGTCTAGACTCACATTGAGACATGGACCATCCTGCGCTGTTTTGAGTGGATTGCTTTGCTGGTGAAGGGGAAATGTTCTTGACCCCCACGTGTACTTTCCCAGGTTCAAAGAGAGATCAGGTTTAGAGACCTCATTAAGGCCTGGTGTCCTGACTGATTGAATGTGTCTCATATGCGGATGCTTGCAGATGACCGACATTAGATGATGGTTGCCGTTTTGAGTCATTCTTCTAAAGAGTCAATACCACCAGTGAGTGATTAGTCCCATGTCGTCATCATGGGGAACTATACATCCTCCTTTTCATCAGGTATGTCAGAGTTCACCCCATGGATGGCAAGAGTGCTGGACCCAAGCTGATTGTCCCAAATGCCTCTTCCAGCTCGCTTCATTGGTTTCTTTCACTGCTCAGGGAGGTATCCTGGAAATTCCATTGGATCCCGCCGGAGAGGAGGAGCCAGCAGATGATGCTTGGGACTGTAAGACCCACCAGCATCCCTCAACCTGGGATGCCCTTTGAGTTTGACCTGGATGAGCCATGAGGGACCCAGAAGTGGATCCACTTGGATGGGCCAAGGGTGGATCCTAATGGAAGGGAGATCCAGATTCTGGTTTGGGAAGACTGGGACATGGTTCGATCCAGCGAGAAGATCAGCATCAAAGTATATGAATTAAACGCATCCTGCAATGTCCAGTAGGCACCATACTGCAAACGACGAGTTGGCCAAGAAGCAACTCCAAGACGAAAGGACAAACCCACAGACCAAGATCCACAAAGCTTAGTTTTCATCTCAGCCAACTAAGGATTTGTGGATCTTGGGAGGTATGTTCTTGGAGAGGTTTGTCGTCTCCTTCGACTTTGACCAGGGTCGCATGGGCTTTGCCGAGCCGGTGGGAAAGACTCAGGCGCCGCTCGACCGCCGCAGGGGTCCCCTCGACCGCTCCCGGTTTGGGCGGTGGAATCGGAGGGCACAATGGTCCGCCGTGTGGAGACTGCTGGAGGGGACGCGAATCCACATGAACCCCGGTCAAGAATACATCCAAATACTGGATGGTTGGGGGATGATCCTGATCCTGTCAAGCAACCATGATGCTTTTTGTTCTACATGAGATCCATTTTCTGAAACCCCACTCTCAGCACCTCGGTCTCCATGCTGTCAGAGCGCCACAAGCAGGACCTGGACACCATCGGCATGGCCCTGCGGCTCCGGGGCATGGCCTCGGAGACCCGCTGGCAAGAGCAGCTGGGCAGATGTCGCGACACCATGGGACTGCCATATATGCCGATCAATTGACCCCCAGTCAACCACCCCAACTGATCGGCATATATATGGCAGTCCCATTATTAGTCGTGTTTGGGTATATTACTGCAGGTGGGTACCAGGAAGACTCCAGAGTCTCGCTCTCCGTCCTGTTCCGATGCCCGGAAGAACGCCAAACCCGGAAGACAGAACACCGGAACCGGCATCCATCCGAAGAACCGGAGCAAACCGCCGCAGGATTTGAATCTGATCCGGGGATCCTGGCCATGTAAACAAAAAGAAACACACCGAAAAGCAGCACCCAATGACAGATCCACGGATCCGCAGGCACCAGGTGCCACCCTGAGGTCCACCAGTGTGTCCGATCTTCACCTGTTGGCACGGTCGTCCACTCGTTGGCAATGTTCCATGACCCCTCCCGCAAACTGAGGTCAATGGGAAAGTTCGCAGCAGGCAAGCCTTGGAACATTCCGTGAACGATTCGGTCGTGGGTTGAAGGATTCTCGTTTGCTCGCGCGCGATGATTTACACAGAACAGGGCGACCTGTTCAGTGCTTTTTTTGCGATCATTCATGTGCAGCCGAGATTAGATTCACAAAATTGGCAGGCAGGGTGAAAAGCGTGGTCCAAAGTCGACCTCTACCCCACGAAAGTCAACAAAAAATAGTACTATATACTTGAGGAGATCATGTACCATGGAGCCTTTGGGTTTCCAATACTTCACGCCTTAGATCGGTTTCGGGTGTCATTGGCACTCCGGTGTCGTTCGGCACGTGGCATGTGTAAATTCCAAGCGTTTAGGCGCAGAAAGACGGGGCAGATAGAAGGGACATCAAGGGAACATATACCACCTGCAGCCCGAACATGGCCGCTACGTGATATTATGTGACGGTGTGGGCCTTTCAATTGCTTGAAACTAATTGAACATCATTCAAGGTTTGTGGAAGAAGCCATTTGTTTGGAATGGTTTGGGAAGACTGATGAGACTAGGACCTCAAGCAGCTAAGTTCCACACCAAAACTGGCGCACTCGCAGCAATCCAGCCGTGCAGCATCTCCAGTGGATTGCTTTGCGTGAGGCGTGCTGCTTTGCAGCTTGTTGGTCTCAGTGGTCTATGCCACCGTGCGCGTGAAGAGGATGGCTCGCGAGGAGCACTTGGTCGAGCACATGAGAGTGGAAGTGGCCGAAGAGGAGTGCCTTGGAGCTTTGAACCAGTGGTGGATCCCTCAGTCCAAGTTACACACACAGTTTGACCAAGTCTTTAGCCACTCACAGCCAACTGAATTATTGATTATAGGTCTACAGTGTACAGTTGTCTACAGTTGTACTCTTGTCTTCATGATCTGTTTTTTGTGTTTGGGGCCGGGCTTCGGTCAAGCAGCGTGATTTGACTCGACGTAGCTTCGCAAACACCAGTGCTACGCACGGAGCTTCGGGGGCCGCGTCGACGTGCCGAGGACGGAGGGAACTTGGGACTGGAAAACAGGTCGAGGCCGCTGAGGCCCAACAGGTCTGGAAGCGCAGAAACTGCACTGCACCAGGTGAGCAACGTCATAAACCTCTATGAAAGAATTTAGGTAGGACTTAAGATTATGAATCTGTGCGAAAGGAAAACTGCAGTTGGGGAAAGCTTGGCGAAAGGTTTGGAGAAAGGCTCTGATTTTTTGATGAATGGATTTTGTTGCGAAAGGGTTGGCGAAGAGGTTTTCAGTACAAAGCATGTCATCCAAAGATTCATGATAACCAGGCGAAAGGTTGGCGAAAGGTTCGCGAAGATGTGGCGAAAGCAGTGGTTGCAGATTAGGAATGATTCCCCTTTGCTGATACATGCTGATACTTTTCTTAGATGTAAGTAGCAGAAACTCGGCGAAAGGGTTAGCTAAAGAGGTTGTCGGGTGAAGTGGGTCGGCGAAAGCAAAACATGCAGCCGCGAAAGAGTTGCGAAGGGATTGGCGAAAGGTTGTTATAATCTTAATAAAAGTTCCGGATGGTTTTTGACACCGCTCAGGTGACTGTTCGAAGAAGGAAGAACAAGGCCGTGCAGGAAGTCTGGCTGATGTGCACAGTAGCTTGGCCCTGGTGAATCTGAGGTAAACGGAGGTTTCATTTGTCAAACCCAAAAAGGCGCGACATAAGTTGACAATCTTCTCCGACCTTTTGCTTTTGAATGCACATCCAATGACAAAACTAGCGGCGTCCTCAGATTCACAGGGCCCCCCCTGTACAGATGCGTTAAAGCTCCCGGGCCCCAGAAATTGCCGGCCGCGAGGAGCAGAAATTGGCAACAGACCAACCCCCTCAAAGACGACCCCTGAAAGAATCCGAAACGACGCCACGGCGCGCTGGGCTGGCGCCTGCAAGACAACCCAAATCTGAATCCCATCGCCTGCCATGGGATTTGCGTAGTGATGCGCAGTGTATCAGGTAAGAATCAGTATGTGTGTGTGCGTGTGTGGCATGTACGCGGACTCACTGAGAAGGGCTCAAAACATGAGAAGCGCTGAAGTTGAAGCCATACAAAAAACTCCGGCACTGATGGGCACCTCTGAAAAAGATCATTCATCCTGAAAGTCGAGTTGTTGACCAACCAACCATCCACCCATGCCCTGCTTCGTTCATCCTGCCAACCCTTAGCCCGACCCCGGGGCTCCGCTCATTGGGAAGCGACGAAGCCCCACGGACCGGCGGACCGGGCTCAAACCGGGAAGACGCGGGCTGCGCCACCAATAGAGGGATGGCAAGCAGCCTGGCGGCACGTGGTTACGGCGCGTACTGGGAAGGCTGGTTACGGTGGTGACGGTGGTATGCGGCATCGCTGGTTTGTTGGAAGTAAGTAGAACCCAAAAGTGTCGAGAGGCATCATTCCATTATGGATGGTTCTACTCCGCCCTGGAAACCCATGTGGAAGAGGGTGAACTTCCAGGCCCAGGAATGACCGATCATAGTGCCGATCATTTGCCAGTGCCAGAGTGAAACTGTATCATCCAAATTGCTGGTAGTGTCTCAAAAGGTCGAGGCAATAGGATAGGGAAGTTGTTCCCTGACTCTTGGTTCAAGGGAAAGACTAACGCAGACACACACACCACAGATTGGGGGCTCACCTACGACACAACCAAATTGGTAGGGGAATGTAGGGGATGCCTACCTTGCGACACAACCAAAGCCAATCATCCCATGACAACTTTTGCAGAATCCAGGCAAAGGACTGGATTATTGTGCCACCTTCGGGTGTCCAACGGAATCTTGGCTATGGGCACAACAACAACAACAACAACAACAACAACAACAAGGGACCTTGCATATCACAGCCTGGCACCACCAGTGAATTAACATGAAAGGTGTGTTGCTTTGAGATGTAGACTGTAGACAGGATGCTGAGTCTTAGCATGCAGTGGAGCACTACCGCTTTCAATGGTCCAACAACCGTTCACCAATATCAGTGCGAAAAAAACACATCAACGTGCCTAGGCCAGAACATCCTGAAGCGCACCGTTTACGTTGGTGGCCTTGATGAGCAGGCAGTTTGTTGATGAACATCGTTTCAGATGTGGTGGAATGTGGTGAACTGGTGTGGTCCGGAGTTGGCACCCCCAAATCAGGGTGTATCGGCCCGCAAAAGAAGGACATCTTAGGACACTCTAAGTTACATGCTGTAGACAAGCGATGCTCGAAGTGTCTTGAAAACAGCACCAAACCCAAGTGCATTGCGTCAACCTTGCAAGGCTACCTTGCTATTAATTCGTCTCAATTTGTAACACAATTATCGAGAAGATATTGAGATGTGTGTAACATAAATTCAGATATTCATTCGTGTCAATCCCAGTCTCTTGTGGGACTCGACTTTCCTGGGTGCTGGGACGACTCCAATCCAATCTCATCCGCTGCTGGCATCGTTTCGGCGGGACGAGCCGGCCAGGTCGACCGGAAGGTTTTGGAAGAAGCCTTTGTGAGATTTGGAGAGCTCAAAACGGCCCGGTGCACCTAGCGAGAGGTGAGAGAGTCTCTGACAAGCCCCACGCCCCAGGCAATGAACTGGTCGACAGTCCAGTTTCGTCAAGCTATAGTCAATCTATATCTTAGATGCCTGCAAAGAGAGAGAGAGAGAGAGCTTCTGTGTAGTAGTTGAGTGTAAGCGCGGTGTAAACCAGTTACCTACATCACAGATCATCACAGATGTGACCGTACACATTGATCTCATATCATATTTGTTATGTTAATGTGTGTTGTTTTGAGTTGTTTGCTTCTTTTCCGTGAGACCACTGCGCATGTGCCATCCTCACTGCGTCCTTCAGTGGCGATTGTTTTGCTCAGCCAAGGTCGAGATTCCTTTAGACTTGAAGACTGGTAAGTCGGGGTCCCGGTGCAAATGTATTACGGAAGAGTTGTGGCCATGTGGTTGGTGTCCGACAGTCATCAGGTGACCTTTTTGTTGACCCGTTTTCGCCTGACCTAAAAATACTTGCCATCATCACCCCTTGAGATTTCCGAGGCATAATATGGCATCCAGATAATATCAGATAACTAAGTGAGTATACATTATACTTGTACCAGGAGTCAGATGTCGGTGTGGTTTGTAGTCCCATCCAGTGGCCGTGGATCATGGGCGCCGACTACCTCCTTCCTCCATTCGGAACCGGGCACCCCCCCCCCCGTCGAACGTGACTGCTGGTAGAACTACCATGTTTGCCACCATGTAGAAACCACCATCCCCACTACTGTTTGAACCCCTATATACTATCATCTACTATGCCTAGTTGTACCCTGAAACACTTGTACAAGTATACCCCTATTTGTCTCCCCTATCCTCTCCTCGGCGTTCGACTCATCGCCGTTTGACCCCCTGAGGCACAGAGGTTTCGGCTTCGTGGAGTTCATGGAGCTCGACGACGCGCAGGTGACCGCGGCGACGGGGAGGTCCCGGGGCGGTGCGTGGCCGCGCGCGACCGCATTGACCCGGGTTTTTGGGGTCGTTGGTTGGTTTTTGGTTGTTCGGGTCCTTTCCTTTTGAGATCTTTTGAGAGGCTGTTCTTTTTTTGCATTTGTTTGAGCTGGTGCCTGTGTTCTTTGTTCTTTGTGGTGTTTGGTGGTGCATAGTGTATGTAGATTTCTGTGGTGAATTGATTGAAGTGGCATGAATGGGCGGTCTTTTAGGGGAGGGGTGGGTAAGTGGGTGGGTGGCAGTTCCAACATCTCAATTGAGCATGTCAAACTGTGGCAATTCGTAGATTTCCCAGATCGAGACCTTAAATTATTCACAGTGTCACAAGGCTCCCTATCCTGACAATCAGTCCACCAACCCTCTTCCTCTTTCCTCTTGCACTCGTGTCTCACCCGTGTCTCGCACTTGCAACCTCTCTCTCACCCAATTCCAACCATGTCTGAAGACGAGAACCGTCGCGTCCGAACCGTGAACCGTTCGGGCCCCAACCCTTCGGACTCGTCGTGTCGACGTGCCGCGACCGTCACCGGTTTCCTTCGATCGGATCAGCGCGGTGAGTTCCTCGAGTCGGGAGGATGCCATTGACAACATGCACCATGCGGAGCTCTATGGGCGAGTGCCCCTCGGATGCGGAGATGGAGAGAGAGAGAGAGCATCGGAGCATTGCGGATCGGAGCATGCATCGGAGCCGTGCGTGGCTGCGTGCGTGGGTATGACGTATGAAGCATCGCTGCGTGCGGAGATGAGAATCGATGAGACATATATGGCTCCGTCGGAGATGAGACATTCATGTCCTTATAGACCAGATGTAAACATGACAAAGCAGTGAAGAATATAAGTCTATATGTAGGAACCGAGCTACGCAGCATCACAGTGCCGCCCTGACGCCAAAAGAGGAGGTCCCGGACGGAAAAAAAAGGGATCAACAGTAGACAGTGATTGGGGACCTCCGACCTCAGCGACTTCGCGGGCTCAGGATCAAAGTGAATCTGGCCAGAGCCCCCCAAGAGCACTCCGACCACAGAGTCCAACAGGCCTTTGGGGACCCCGTCGAGCGGTGACCGTTTGCGCACCAGACGCACCGATGGAACGCCAGACGCTTCCAACGTTGGACCATGGGGCGAGGTTTATGGTCCGAGCGCGAGGTTTCATGATTGATCTCTCACGTCGAGACATTTGGTTACCGACAGACCTGAGCCTTGGGATGAACCTTGCTTTCATGCTGGTGTAGTAGATTCGAATGTTGTGGTCTGCAGCTCGATAGTTGGTGAGACTAGGACTAGGTCAGCCGTTGAAGTCACTGTCATTCTAGCACGGTACTGCTTCATTAAGTCAAGCTTTGTCAATGATGTCACTGTGTGTTACCCACAGATATCGCATAGCAACAACAGCCGAGTCGCCGAGTCCGGATGATGTGTTGTGGGGGTTGGACTGGAATTATGCGACAAGTAATAGTAAAACCGTGTAATGTAATTAAGACTAAAACCTAGGGCAGAAGACATGTAGATTCATCCTCACTTGGAAAGCAGGACGGATCACGACTCACTCATTGCTTGCCCTAGGACTATAAGATGTCAGAACCAGCTAACCCATATCAAACAGATCATATTCTCCAAAGCTCCCGTCAGTCTGTTGATTCCCAAGTCTGTTGCAAGCAGTTTGACCCAGATCGAGTGGCAAGCCGTTCGGCGTCAGAGACGGCAGAGCGACCTGGACAGGCCTATTTGGGCTGATGACTTCTTCTACCGGAAGAAGCTCAAGGAGTGATCCCAAACTCCCCTTTGCAAAGAACACATAGACTAGACCACACAAATTGCGGGTCCTGGGTTTCGTTTCTTGAAGCATCTTGAAGCCTCTTGAAGGCTTTGAAGATCAAAACCTAAGAAACCAATCAAACCTTCGTGTTGATTCGTTCATAGCCGAAGCATCAGCAAGATGCCCCCCCAAAAAGCATTTGCTTTTAGCTAGCTAGCCGCTAGCCGGCAGGGTTATAGCGGGCATCATCCAAGGTGTCCGAGTGTCAGACGGTGAACTGATGTGAACCGAGACATGTTTAGTTAAATGATGTTAAACGTCACAAACGCACTGCCAATATATACGTCCAAAATCTCATGCACATGAAAACACATTTAAAACACATGTCACACGTTTTTTCTCATGAGTCGTCGAGGCGTTTTTCGTCGTCTGATGTTGAAGTGATCATGTCGGCACCGGTCACGACTGAAAGATGCTGCGCCGCGGAACTCTTCCTCTTGGGCTCGCAGATGGCCCGCGGGTCTCTTGGGCCCTTGCTCTTGGCCACGGTGGCACCAGTCCCACGGTCCGACTGGGCTGCCTGCCATGGATCCTCGGAATGGAGCTCCTTCCGGGCGCGCGTGGTGGCGAAGGACGTGGAGCTTCATACGGATCCGCAGCTGGTGAAGAAGCTTGGTGTGGGACGCCGTGGATTGAATTCGCC
Organism: Durusdinium trenchii; assembly: GCA_963970005.1. Taxonomy (NCBI): domain Eukaryota; class Dinophyceae; order Suessiales; family Symbiodiniaceae; genus Durusdinium; species Durusdinium trenchii. The sequence continues at coordinate 325,677 of CAXAMN010022328.1, read as the reverse complement.
ATTGACATGGGGGAATGGAAACCAGAAGAAGGCTTCGAACTTTGCCTTGGCTGAGATAGCTTCGCCTCCAGAGCACTGCTAAGTTAATTTTCGACTTACCTAAACTGCCAAGTTAATACAACGCCTTTGGACTCACAGGGTATCCACATGACACAGGATAGGTTTGTCGATGGTTGAGCCGAGAGATAGAACGTTATCACTTATCACACGTGAGTTGCTCGAAAGATGTGTTCCAACAAAATTAGTAGCGATCCTATGCAAGAGTGCTGAAGAAGGGATGCTTCATGATGTTGCCTAATTGTGTGTTCCTATTGAATTAAAAAGACAATAGGGGGGGCCAAATAATGTTTTCGGTCAAGTGTCCAAATTACGACTGACCACCAATAGGGGTAATTTGGTAGATAGCTAAGCAACTTATTTTGTCCTCCACTCGTCATGTATTGGAGCGATTGTCAATCTGAGATGTTTGGAAACGACTCTATAACAACAACTCTCCTTTGTTTTGACACTGGATTCAAAACCTGAGTAGCTATCATCATGGCATCACCGAACAGACCATACCCTGGGGTGGCGTGTTTAAGCTTAACGCAACATGGCGCAGCATGCCTCTTCCCAGAAGTACACTGAGCGTGACGGGTTCGGTCATTTGGAGTTGTGGAGTTGGAAGGCACAAGAATGGTGGCATTTGTACCAGTCCAAGGGGCGCCGTTGACGTGGTCACCCAGGGGTGCGCCGTTTACGGGGTAGTCGATCTCCATTGGATAGCTAGCTATAGGGACTGCTGAGTCGACTAGGCCGGCATGAGACTCAAATGACTTAGATCGACTCAGGCTGTTTCCAGAGGTCAAGTTAGCACCTGAAGATCTGAATGATCTGGGGTCTCGTTTCGTCGTGGCGGCGCACCAGATCTGAGGACAGCGCGGGCTTTGATCAAGCGCTGGAGGATTCCTGCACAGCAATGGCTGAGCATGTTGAGTGGTTCCAAAATCACCACGGAGGGAGTGCAGGTGTCACACAATTGTGGTGTATCAGTAGATGTGAGCCGAGGAGTACTGGCAAATGATACCAAAGGCGGGTTCCATCCATATCACTTGTTGACCTTGCCGAAAGATGACAAAGTTTGGGAGAAGGAGGACTTTGTGCGTTGGAAACGTGATTTTTGCTATCTTGGATATGTCGTTGCCCTGTACATCCGAGCTGGTTCTTTGGCAAGCGCGCAAACAAGCTCCACTTCCGATGCTTCTGCCGAAGCTTGGCTGCGACCGCTTCTTTTCACTTTTGGTTCAAGCTGGACTACCATCATCTCAGCATCAGAGTTGGTTCCAATGTAGAGGGTCGCCGGTTGGCGGGACCAAAGGCTCCGACCCGGATCTCATACTGAATGTCCGAATGTCCTTGGAACTCGCCTCACATCCGATTGCCGCATCCGCCCCTCGGACCGTCTAGACAATATCATCCGCGGAGGACTTGATGTTGGCCTCGCAGATGCTGGGCTCCTGTCGGGAGATGGATTTCTTGGATCGAGAAACTTGGGGATTGCTCTCGCTCGACCTCGATGTGAACCTCCTGAGGCCGAGGATGGATGTCGAGGTGGTGGTTGGGGGTTCCGGGAAGGGAACGAGATGGAACGAGAGTGGTCTTGGAAAAAGACACCCAGGTGCACCACCGGCCACCCCCATAGACCTCATGGGAATCATATTGGCCATTGGGGTTTGCAGAGAAGAACCAGGGAGAAAACCCGTGGAAAGCCCATGGTTCACCACGAGAGTGGCCTCATTCGCGACAGCCGCGGGTGCATGGCCTCGATGGCCTCGATGGCCTCACCGAATTCCGTGCAGCCCAGGGTGGGCGTGACCGATCCGCCCTTGCCCAGCAGTGGCGCGCGGCCACCGGAGATGTCGAGGAGCTTCAGAGCATGGCGAGGGATGGCAGAGGATCTCCCTTCCGAGTGCCTATGGCTGACATGAAATGATTCCTCATGATAGGCTTATATAATATATAATATAATCAAGAATGGGGCAAGATGGGGAGTTTGTTGCTGCGCTGAAATCAGCTTTCAGTCATTGTCATTCATGTTTGCAATCCTACGTTCATTTAGTGTTATATTCCTCCACGTTCTGCAGAAGTTTGGTTCCTGTCCACTGAGAGCACGCTTTCGTATGCTTTCGTGTTTGGTCAAGACCCAAGAAGAGCCCATCATGATTCGGGTTTCGTTGATATTTGTACCACCAACCGGAGAACGTTGCTGCTTTTTTTGAGCCAACCACCCTACAACGAACCACGGTTCCAAGGTATCAGAATGCTCGTCAGAATTTATGGCATGCTTTGTCGTTGTCGTCCCACTTTCGGCGAGCCGTGGAGAAGAAGGTCCCTTGGCTGCGCACTTGACTGTGAGTCAATTCTTGCGGATGGTTAGGAATTATTAGGAAGCATGCGGAAGGCTCAGCAACATTGTGTGGGAAACACATGGGAACACAGTGAGCTTTCCTACATATCGATGAAAAATCCTGTCCACCTTTTAAAAGGCAAACACAGCCCCCCTGATAAAACAACTCCGGCGTTGTGTTTTGAATAGGGGGTCCCCAAAATAGAGGGACCGCAAAGATGGACACCTGGGCAGACCTTCAGAACCAAGAAAGTCGCCTAGGCAAATGTCATAAGATCAAACTCGGATCAAAAATAGAAAAGCATTCCAGATCGAAGAGCCTCTTCATTTTTTTAAAATGATCCTTGCATTTGGCCTTCATTTGTTCACGATAAGACACTAAAATGTTCCACCGGGACATTTGGGGCTCAAGTGAGTGAAGCAAAACGCTCCCCTGCACTTCAATTCGTGAAAAAGCTGGGTCGACTGGAGTCGACCGCATCTTTTATCCGAACACTGCCATGGCGTCTTGGGCGACCATTGAGAGCTCCTTTCTTTTCCTGGAGGACACTGAGGTAGTGTCAGGTCAAGGTGGACAGCCTGGACCTCCAGGCGCAGGTTGAGGGGCAGGGAAAAACAATGCATGTGCTGGAAATGAAGCATGGCTTGCCTCCTGCGCTGCGGGTGCCTATGGCCCCGATCTGGTGGGGGATGAGGACGCCGTGATGAAAGAGGAAACCACTCCGAAGGAGCAGTGGCCCGTTTCTACTTCCCGCCTCCGCCGGCTACAGCGGATGAACTATCTCATTCGAACTTTGCAGGCTTCACGCCAGATGATTGACTGCCTGTACTCCCAGGCCTTGTGAAGATACTATATCTTTATTATCCCTCGCCTGCTTGCTGAGGAAACTTTTCCTTTAGATACCTAGCCCAACCATGATCCCGTGACCGGATCCGGTGGGGAGGAAAACTCTGCCTGGCACACGGTTGCTTGGTAGCACAGTGCTAAGGGCAACCAAGGACAGGTGGGATCAGTAGATCCATACACTACTCCAACGCAAAGGGAGCCGCATTTCTGACCAAGCGTTGGAGAAGGGCATTTTTGCTTTCGAGTGCATAAGTCTTTTACTCTTTATCGCAGCACAGTAAAGTGCGCAGACTGTGAAGTTGTTGACAATATCCCTTCCATGTTAGCTATCAGGCGGAACGTGACTCAGAGAATGGCGTTTGCCGACTTAACTTGGAGTAGACACATGTAAACACCATCAGCATCAAACAACGATATGTTGTTTGCTTGTCATTACATATAAACAGAAAGAACATAGACATGAAGCAACGATATATTGCCTACTTGTTCATATGTCTGTCCTGAGTCCTGCGCACAGATTTTGAACTTTTGGAATCGGAGGTCAAGTTACCTCGGACAAATAACTGAATTCCTGCTGGTCGAGAGTCGAAAACGAAGATTTCCGATCCTGATGCCTGTGCAGTGTAGACTGTGCGTTGTAGAGCTTTGGGATCCGACCTTCCAGTGTAGTTTGAGGCACCAAAGATCAGCTCAAATTGTGGAAGCCCGACAATCAGCTTCGTGCAGGTGGAGTTTACCGGCGTGTTTTGTATTTAGTTAATAATTGTTTCCATGCCATTTGGTGAGCTGACCAGCTATGCCATCCGCACACCATGAGGTGGCGCTGGGCTTTGCCACGGGTGCGCTGACCAGCTACGCCAACAGCCCTCGCCCAGTGGTGCGCGGCCGGCCAGTGGAGGTGATCCGAGTGAACATGATTGAACATGAAAGGGGTCACAAATTCAGGGTGTGGGAATAGTTTTGGGGAAAACAATATATGATTCCCACCCCCTTGACGATTTGAGATTGAACATTCACTTTTCCCTTTGACATCCTAATTCCCGTGGATTCGCACATTCCTCGCAGCAGAAGTGATACGAAATTGAGGTTCCTGTTCCCACACCGGGCCTTCCACTTCAGCAGTTTTGCCTTCAACAGATTAGTTATTTAACTAACATGGGCCATTTAAAAGTTTTAATCCGCATGGCTGTTTAGGTTCGGTTCGGTTCGCGCATGTTGCGATATTTTTTCGGTATTTATTGCTGACATGTATTGGGATCGGTTCGGTTTCGGTTCGGTTCGTATGATGTATTGAACATGTTTTCGGTTTTTCAACGGTGGCGGAGCCTGGCGGAGACACATATTTAGAAAACAACTTTTCGGACCTTGGAAAGTTTTTTTTGTGTAATGCAATTTCTTTGTTTATAGTTTCGGGCACAAGCTAGCCACGTGCGAAAAAGACGCCACTTGCGAAGGCTACGCGATTGCTCTTGTGACCAAAGACCTGTGGCAAGGGCCAGGGCCATGACCATCAATTCGGATGTTTTTCCTTTAGCTCCTTTTCACACAAGCAAGGCACTTGTGGAAAAAAAAACACTTTTCAGGCCCCGAAAAGTTTTTTCCGCAGTCATTGTAGGAGTTCACAGAAGTGATTGTTTACCATGCCGATCGACCACTCAAAGATCCCAGAGGCTTCACAGAAGCCAGCGCCCAAATCCCACAGGAAAGGCACATGTGGGAAAACACTTTTCAGGCCCCGACATTTTTTTTTCCACATTCGGGGGCTCGGTTCGGTTGCGGTACGGCTTCTACGTGAATGCTTCGGTTCGGTATCGGCTCGGTATTGTGCATACCCTGACGGTTCGGTATCGGTTTGTCTTCACTTCGGCTCGGTTCTGCGAAAAAAATATTGTTGAAGCGGCCATGAATCCGCATTTTGAGAGTTCATCCAGACACCCAGAAACAAACCGTTCAATTATGAGCCGATGATGGCCTTTTGTTTTGATATATTTAATACTTGATATTTTCGGAAGACATGCTGAACATGCAAGGGACGTCGGCAAACACAACTCCTGTTCAAAGTTGAATATACAGTGCTTAAAATTGCACCAGTCCAGAGAACTGGGTCATATCTGCCAAGTCACCAGCATCTCTTGGCACTTGTGTATGCACGAACCAGCGAGGGCTGTCACGAGTATCAGATGAACCAGACGATCAAGTGTTTCAAAATTTAATGTGACAGGTGGCACTCTTCGCTATGCCTGTGTGGTATGTGACGGAATTTGTGGCAGGTCTACTGTACCTTGGAGGAGATCAAGGGGAAGACCTCCGAAAATAAGGTTGAATGTCCTATAAGTTCTTTGAGTTCCTATCATGTTCAATTAAAAGGAATTAATCCCTCTTTCTAATCGGCAGTACCAAGTGTGCCAACACCAGTTGCAGCTCTCAGATGCTCTCAGCCCCAACCAACCAAACAATAAAACAAACAACCAAACAGGAGAAACCGACCAAATGAAACAAATTGAAAGCATGGGCAGCTTCTCTTTGTCTCCGCTTCTCCCCCAGACCCCCACGCCGTCCCACGCCTAAGCCTTGGCGGGAGATCCCCTAGCAATGGGTAGACTGGTCTAATTCCCTTCTCCCAGGGGGGTCTTTGGGAAGTCATATTTTAATGCTCACCCCTTTGGCCTTTTTAGAGGAATCTCTTTGGTCCCAGAAGGCATATACTGCTGGAGCAAAAAATGCAGGTTGGCCTGCATTACACATCCAAAGAACTGATCTATATTATATATATATGTGCCCGAAATACGTAAGGCGTTGTTAAGAAGAACCGTAATACATAAGCGTATATCGCCCTTATATATGCGCCCTTTTATAAGGCGCCCTTATAACGGTTCTAACATAAGAAACACGCAGCGCGGAACCCGCGAGGCTCTGGCGCTTCCCAGCCTTGGCGATGCAGATCTGGGCGGCGCCCCTGGGCGGCTACAACCGGCCCAGGGGGGGGGGGGGCGAACGGAAAAGGCGTAGATCTGTGAGAGGATTTGAGAGGATTGATGCCCTATATTGCCCTGTTTGTGTGTGTGTGTGAACATGTGTGAAGAAGTGAACATGGGTCATCCTCAGAGCACGAACTCCACAGCACATTCGCTTGGAAAGAACACTCCAGTGAACCCCATTGGGCAATTGGCGCATGCAAAAGCAACATCCACGCAATTCAACTCGAAGAGTTCAAGCTCAGCAGTTCCACGTGTCCTTGTTTTTCCTAATTACATATGGAGGATCAGGGTGCTCAGTGCCCATCAAGGTGTTCAGCACATCCACTCACTGGATGGAACGAAAAAAACATCTCAACGCCACTCCTTCGGAATTGCTGGAAAGTGTTCATCGAACACCTGGACTGAAAAATGCGAAAACACACTGCCCACACACCGTGTCGAGGTCCCATGAGCTCCGGCCGCTGGTGGAGCCTTTCTTGTTGGAAGCACCGGAGTTGAGGCTCCTTTCAGGGTGCTTGGGAGAAGGCCAATGCGCACAAGATAGATAGGATCCGCTGGTAGCACGGAATTGCGATTTAGAGCTGAATATGGAAAAAAACATTTTGACAGCCGCCCATGGTGTTGTTTCGTTGTTTCGTTTAAGTTTGCTAACATCAAATTCATTGCTCGGCCCCGATTCGTCCAGCCAACATTCAGGCCTTTGGAGCTCATTGACGGCTACTGCTGTGACTGGCAGCGAGTGACCTTCGAGGTGGTCAGGGGAGCTCTGAAGCAACTGGCGACACGGTTGAAGACTAGCTCCTCGCCTGAGAAACAAACATATCCTTTATGGTTTTTTCTTTATATGTGTTGTTTGTGCACGTTTTGACATTGGTGCTTTTTCCTACGGTCCCACATGTGTTGTTTTGATATTTGTGCAAGAGTTGGTTTACATATTGTGCTCCCACAAGGTTCCTGTCATAGCGCAGGCAGGTTATTGAAGGCTGAGCGTCCCCTGCCAGGGTGGGAAGTATTGTAGGTGGGGAGAGTTGAAGAGGCAAATGTTGTGTAGTTTCAAAATTCAAATAATGTCAATTACATTGTTTGTCAGATTTGTATGGGCACTAACAGGGTCAATTATTTGCGTGTTTTTTTCTCCCCACGGCACTGTTGCTATTCCGCCTAGACGTATATATACCAATTCCATTGGAATCATACGCCTTTCGTTTCTCGCACCCCAATAGGAAGATGACACTTTTGGGTAGGAACTGGGTAAGCATATGGTTTTCTATGTTGTTTTCAGCATTCGAGTGAGGCTCAGTGCTGGTGTGTGGTGGGCTACTTGGGCAGGAGAAAGTTACTTGCACCTATAGCAACAGCCAAGAACAATGATCACAGCAAGGGTCGGTTGAGAAGGTGTCCAGAAATGTAAGTTTAACTATCCATAGAATGTATATATTTATGACTATTGTGTGTTTTGGTTTGTATTGTAAGGAGGGGCTCCAGTTAGTGGTAGGTTTAGAACTTGTCCATGCGAGAATTATACCTCTGGGTCGAACCGGTGACAGTCAGACATGATCGCCTATAAGGCCTTTGTGGGTTTGCTTGATTTTGCACCAAGCGGAGCCCACGCTGCCCTTGCTGGCACACTGCCTGACCTTTCAGGAGACTGGGAAAAGTGGGAATATCTACAAAGACCGTGGAGTTTGTATCAAGGCAGTTGGTACAGGTATGGTCGATATGGTGGTGTGATGTCGTGTGGGTCGCACCCCAAAACCTGTCTTTACAGAAGACCACCATTGCTCGATGGATCTTAATGGGCTAAAGGGGTGTTTTCCGTTTTGCCATGTCTTTCACACTGGACCAAGAGACCTGTTTCGCTTTGCATCGATTCGCGTCGGATCTTTGGAGGATTTGGATTTGCCATTGGAGTTCCCTGAGAATGTTCGCTGGGTCCATGAACAGGTGCTTCGCACTTTTGGGAAGTTTGGGAATGGCAAGGCCTTCTTGATCCAAGCCACTAGGCAGAGCTCGCCAGCTCATATCAGCCTTTTGTTTGGATCCGATATGATCTAATTATTCATGTGCACAAGGAAAGGACGTATATATAGATTAATAATTAAGCTCTAACTGGAAATGATCTCAGGGTTCCTATATAGATGTGTTTTTTGAGAAGAGGCATTGCCTGTTTTAACGTTGATCTTGGGAGATCACCCGACTCTGGAACAAGCGTGATGAACATGTTTGGGGACGCAATTCATTTGCTTTTTTTTTTCTGAACACTTCTCTGTAGAAGTCACCAACTGAGCACTTCAATGTCCACTCAAATGTGATAAGGAAGGATACGTCTTGTAGAATAGACTTTAAGCCGTAGCTACTAGCAACAAGTGCCACGCTACTAGAAACAAGTGCATCACTACTAGTAACAAGTGCCTTACTAGTAGTAACAAGAAGAATTTCATTGTAATTACTAGCAAAGGAAATTTAAGCCGTAAAGGACCTGCACTGCCACCGGCGTTGCCACTGGCTTTTGCGGCGTTGGCCGGCGTCATTGGGCGTTGCTTTGATCGATCCGATCGTTGTCTTGAGTCACTAACACCATTTGACGCCTGCGAAAGGCAGTCTTGGAGAACCACTGAGGACGACATGCAACGAGTCTACTACTCCATGGCCTTTGATTTTTCCATGCAGAATAACTTCACATCCACTGGGCAGATCTCCTTCTTTCAAATGCCTTACATTCAGGCTAGCCAGCACGCTGTGGCGCTGTTATGATTGGATGAATGTAGATAATTAGACGCAATAAAATGTGATGTAAGTAAGGGATCAAAGGAAAAGGGAAGCAAAGGAGAAAAGGGAAGCAGTGCTCCTGTTTGCCCAACAAAAAGAGATGATGCTTGTGAATGATATAATTCAGCTTATGACCAATTCAGCTTATGACCCGACAAAGCTGGTGACTCAACCACGAACCAAAGCGTTGAATTCAGCTGCAGGTCTTTTGCTGGTCTTCAAAGCGTGTATTCTTGGAAGAACTCGACCATTCCGATGGATAAGTATCTTCTAACTGTAACTCACCGAGTGAACCTTTACATGATTTGCAAAAACTTGTTTTTGCCCAAACACTCGCCATCCAACTTTTCAGCATGGCTACACGTGTCATCAAATGTCACGAGTCCTCATCTTCCACTAGGTCCGCTATTCCCAGCGAAGGGCTCAGGAGCGGGTCGAGGGCGAGGAGGGCGGGGGCTCAGGTCGAAAGCTCGAAGATGGGAAGATGGTGAATGGATTACTGTACTTTGTTTGACACTCCAGGGGAACTGGAAGAGAAAGACCTTCTTCTTGACCCCTTAATTTGTTCGATCACGTCCTTTTCTAGGTACATTCCCACGGAGTGTACGGGTTATATCAATATCATTCTATCCAGGACCTTCAAGATGACCGCGCTTTTTCGAGGGCCCCCTGATGTATTGGTGAAGCGATTCGGTCCTCACCGGGTCAGGTCATGTAAAACTCACCGAGACTCCAGTCTTCTCGGTCATGATCTGAACCTGGATTGCAGTAATTCAGAGTAGATGACCTAGGTCCTAGATGTCACTGTTAGTACTGCATATGATACTTGTTTGATTGTTTTTAGACCTGCACCCAAACCGCCGACATGATCAAGAATGTGTGCCATAAGAAAGGCATCTCCTTTCAGGTGGTTTTTTCAGGACACGACTCCTAGGTGTTTGATGGTTGGTGATGCCACATAATCTGAGTGGTCGCACTAGCAGTCAAAGGTAACAGTCTTTTAGCAAAATACCAAAGAACTGTATCTCAAAACAAGGGTGGATGTATGTAACCACCAAAAGATAAACATACCTATGTTGGAGGGAGCAAAACCCAGCCAAAGATAGTGCTTTTTTTTGTTTTGTTTGGTTATGTTGAACAATGCATAGTCTGAATCATGAGTATTTTCGGAGGGGTTGATGATGTCCAGATGTGAGGGCTTTAGTACGGAAGGCAATTTGTCCAGATAATGTATGTCTTTTGTTTTATGTTGTTTTTATGTTGTGGGATTCCTTGGTTTCTTTGGCCATTGCATTTCCTGCTTCTTGGCTTTGCTGCTTTTGTACTTCCTGCTCCTTTGGCTTCTTTTGCTTGCGTCACGTTTTTGCTTTGTTTCCTTATTGATTTATTGAGGCAAGAAGCACCCAAGAATGCAAGGAAAACATCAAGGAAGGACGGAAAGAAGGCAGGACAAAAGAGGGAACGAAGTGCCAAGTAGCCTGCAAGGAAAGGAAGCGTTGTATCATATCATTAATTCACGTTTGACACAAAATACGTCTTTTGCGACAGGTTTCTTTTGCACGTTAAACCCTTCAGTCTGCAACAGAACGACACTAAGCCCAAAACAACCCTACTTACCATTACTACCCGCCTCAACTTACCTAACCCTGCCCAACGATCATTGGCAGCTTTATGTATTGTATACACACCCTTGCAAACACAGGAAGCGCCAGCTTCCGAGGATTTTCCCGTGCGAAGCACTGCAGGTTCCTGCCGCGGCAGCTCCCCAACCACAACCAGGATCACCTAGAATCGAAGCGTCCCAAAATAATAGGAGAGTGAAGAGTTTTACTTTTTTTGGGGTGGCAGGGGTTGCAGCATACGTTATATAGATTTGTGCAACCCTCTAATGTTTGGGTGGACTGCTTCCTTTCGACTTGTGTGTTTTTGACCTCCCAAAATGCTCGCTGAGCGTCACCGACCTACCAGGAGCTTCTCTTTGTTCGGGAAGGTACCACGAAACGCTGGACCAATTCTTTACGAGGTCACCTGTGGCGGCAAGTCGGCAGGGCGAGAAACGCGGAGTGAAGGGAGTGAAGCGAGGTGAAGGGATGAGATGGTGATCCAGGAATAGAGATTGGGTGAATTTGGGATCTCCTTTGGTCTCCTTTCATGTCTCCCCAGATCAGATCACCAATGCGTTGTTCAATGTTGTGTTTTCTTTTTGAGCTATAGACAGTTCGTTTGGCAATCCACGGCGAGGCCGCGGATGTGGGGCCCGCATGGAATCACACTGAAACTTCTTTGCTGCTTTGGTCTCGAAGCTTAGGTACTTGAAGCTGCAACAACTGGTAGCAGACAACGACGCTTGGCAAAAGCACGCAAGACGAAGATGAGCAGCCCTTTTCCCCCCCCCAAAAAAAAAACATACATTAAGTGGCCGATCAAGACTGAGTGGCTAAGTCTTGTGAGTACATTGGCTTTTGGGCTTTTCAGTGTTCCTTTCTGCGATCCATGCCCTCCGCAACAAACGCACCATGCCGGTCCGACTGGGGACGGCTGATTGCCCGAGGATGGCCGTCCTGGTAGTACCCTGCGCTGGCGATTCCTCAAGGATGAAGCTGCGCGGATCCCATACACGGAGATTGCCGAACATGCTGCAGCAGTCTTCTTCCCAGGCTGGTTAAGACGACAGGGACACTGTACGCCTGGGTACTATCACGACAGCGGTACAGGTGATGAACTCTAGCAGGGACGCTGAGAATTTTTGTTGGGGGTGTAGGAAGCAGGACACTGAGGGTACTTTCGCGGTGTAGGATTACTTGTGACACAGGTCCTAAAGCAGGACACTGAGGTTGCTTTTGCTGTGTAGGATTGCTTGCGACACAGGTCCTAAAGCAGGACTCTGAGAATGCTTTTGTGGTGTAGGAATACTTGTGACCCTAAAGCAGGACACTGAGGGTACTTTCGCGGTGTAGGATTACTTGTGGCACAGGTCCTAAAGCAGGACACTGAGAATGCTTTTGTGGTGTAGGATTACTTGTGAGCCTAAAGCAGGACACTGAGGGTACTTTCCCGGTGTAGGATTACTTGTGACAAAGGTCCTAAAGCAGGACCCTGAGAATGCTTTTGTGATGTAGGCTTACTTGTGACACAGGTCCTAAAGCAGGACACTGAGAATGCTTTGTGGTGTAGGATTTCTTGTGGCACAGGTGCTAAAGCATGACCCCGAGGTTACTTTCCTAGTAGGATTACTTGTGACAGGACCCTGAGGTTGCTTTCTTGGTAGGAACGGAATACTATGACACAGGTCCTAAAGCAGGACTCTGAAACTCTTTCTGCGGTAGGATACTTGTGACACAGTTTTGCCCCTGAGAATTCCTTTGCGGTGTAGGATTACTTGTGACACAGGTCCTCAAGCAGGACATTCGCGGTGTAGGATTACTTGTGGGACAGGTCCTAAAGCAGGACACTGAGGGTACTTTCGC
>CAXAMN010022328.1:291311-313220 GCA_963970005.1 Durusdinium trenchii | reverse complement strand
GTAGGATTACTTGTGGCACAGGTCCTAAAGCAGGACCCTGAGAATGCAGAATGCTTGTGTGATGTAGGCTTACTTGTGGCACAGGTCCTAAAGCAGGACCCTGAGAATGCTCTTGTGGTGTAGGATTACTTGTGGCACAGGTGCTAAAGCAGGACGCTGAGGTTACTTTCGCGGTGTAGGATTACATGTGGCACAGCTCCTAAAGCATGACACTGAGGTTAACGGTTACTTTCGCGGTGTCTGTAGGATTACTTGTGGCACAGGTGCTAAAGCAGGACACTGAGAATTCTTTTGCGTTGTAGTCAGCCTTCATGTTTGACTTCCATCCCGCTTGCGCCCCACACCTCCTGAGGAATCGGGCATGCAAAGCTGACCTTGCATGAGCTGCGCACGATGGGGATGCCAACATTCTTGCCCGCCAAGACTTTGATGTACCGAGTAGAGGATGGGCCCGCCGACGGACCCAATGGATGATCGACTGTCGGCACCCCGGCACCCGCCGTGGCACACGGCGTGGAGAAACCGCACACATGGCTTCTGACATGTGTTTGTTCGATGCACGGCTTCCATTGAAAGCTTCTGACATGGTAACAACTAGCCCTATACAGGTCAATGACCTCGTTTCCGGAGTCTGTCAGACCAAGTTTTACTGAGTCTTTGGACTTGTAGTAGGGTTGTTTCAGTGGGACAACGGACTCTATTCGCCACATATCAGCTCAGCAGCTGTTTTCTAACTTCTGATCCGTGATCCAAGTTTCAAATACTGGAGCCGCTGTATAAATACAACTAAAGCAACATCACCGTTCAAGCAGGCACCCATGAATTTCGACAACTGCACGGTCGAAAGTGACAACTAAATAACTTGTAGCCGACTGAGGGTTGCTCACTACATCAATTCTCAAACAGTACCATGTCATTCATGAGTTTCCAAACACTTGTGTTGTTAAGAATCACTTATATACTACTAAAACTACTGTTTTGTGCTTGATACTGAGATACCTCCATCAGACAAACAACAGTGCTGTATTAAAGTTGTTTGGCCATGTCACCATACGCTACAACTGCTAGTGACAGCTGGATAGTTTGACCTTTTGGCCAATTTCTTATTGGATCTTCTGTTCACTTCTTTAGATTGATGTCACCCGACGTCACCTGTTCCTTCCAAAACCCACGTCCAAACCCTCCGGGTCGACGTTGACCAGGAGCTGATCCTCGACCGGCGCCAGCCCTACAGCGGCAGCCACGAGCCCGAATGGACGGGGGACACTAGGAGTCGTAGGGGGTCGGACTCGTCGGACATCCGTTATGGGTATGCAGATTGGGTATGCAGCTTGGGTCTGTCCGTTCTGGGCTCCCTGTAACAGTTAGGTTTCACCACGCTAGTGAGTCGGCGGACATGTGTGTTCTGGATCACGGTTTTGAAGATTGTAGCCCTATACCAATCTTGGCTGGTTCATTCGGATTGTAGCAATGAATTGCTATTGTATTGTATTCGGATTGTAGCCTATTACGGTATTCGGACCAGTGGAGGATGTGGAGCTTGAACTCTCGGGCGGCGTCGGGGCATCGGAGACGTCTGCGCTCCACCTGCGCCGGCCAGTCAGGTGGTTTAACCCTGTCAGAGGAATACAGGAGCAGCAGGATAGGTCTGGGCCAAAATATCAGCAGTTACACTCCTGCAAGTGGATGGCATTGGCCCCTCGCATGACCATTTTCCTCTACAAACAGGTTGTTGTCCACTTCGATGATTCCAAGAGCAGTTATAGTTGATGTCGGACGGGAAGTTTATCGACCGGCAGTTGGATTGGGAACTGCACAGTCTTCCGCCGCGATGCCACGAGCGTTTTCTCACCGTTTCGACGGATTGCATGAAATAGGTGTCCTCTTCGCGCCCAAGTCGGTTTCCTGTCAATTGCTGAGAAAAGCAACCTTGTTCCTACACCCCTTTAGCCATCTTTAGCCCCTTTGTCTGACCCATGACTTGCCCAACAAGGTCATGATGGCTGTGGAGAGTCCACAGCTGTGTTGCTCGGCAATTTGTGCAGACTTCGTTCTCGGATGTGCTTCGACCCACCCCAAACGGGTGGAGAGAATTTCAATGGGTGCAGCGGAATATACACTCCTGCAAGTGGATGGCATTGGCCCCTTGGATGACCATTTTCCTCTGCAAACAGGGGTTTTCCACTTCCATGTTAGTTTCAGGGAGTGTATTCCAAAAAGCCATGGCCATGCGACTTCCATGAGTCAGAGTTCTTCGTCAGAGTGTACTTGAGGTATTGTTGGAAGAATTGGAGGGGGCAGAGGTCGCGAATCACCTCGGTCGACCGAGGCGCGTGACAGCACCCTGGGTCTTGGAGCTATGTGGCTGGCGACGGCATGCCTATTTCATGGAATGGTCGAGCTTCTATCGGTATCCCTACTTCTTTCATTTTGAAAGTACCTAGGCAAGCAGCAGCCCCAGATGCTGTACCTGAAGCCCTTTGTCAAAAGGGACATGGAATTTGGCACTGGCAGATGCGTACTGTCCACGAACTGTGCGATGATCAAGGCTGCCTCAACCGGCATGTGTACCTGACTGTCAGTTTGGCCAAGAAGATTTAGACTGTCTATACTGTGCTCTCGGTTGTCCCAAGTCGTCACAGTCTCCGGAGCTCTTCACATAGCTTCTTGCTACTAGTAGTAATGGCCTCCGACCTACTAGCGATGGCCTCCAACCTAGAAGCCTTTGTTACCAGTAACTTCTCACATCACCCTAGAGAGGTTGAGCAGCCGTATAGGCTATCCCATATGTACCACGATAGGGCCCCAGTTCAGGTCACTTGACCTCTCTTGGCGCCTCTGGAGATCCCGTTGATTCCCGTTGCGGGGTGACCGGACCCTGTGATCCATCGCGGACCCGCGCCTCGCACGGCTTCCAAGGCATCGGCCACTTGCTGCAGCTGGTGAACTCGATGACGTTGCCAGAGCTCTGGGCGCTCAGTGTGCGCATGCGGAAGCTCAATGCGCGGCTGCGGGCGGAAGAGGTGCGGGTCAAGTCAGAAGGGGCAGGGTTTCAGGGCTTCAGCAAGGCCGCGGAGGGTCGGTGGGGCGATGGCGTGGCTGGGACAGCGAAATCGATCCCTCAAAAGATCGTAGAAGGATACGCCACCCTAAAGTGAAACCTCAAACCTCTGTTGAGAGGCAGGACTCCTTTTTTGGAAGGGACATCCATATTATGTCATGCCATCTTCCATGTTGGGATTTCACTCGACTGTGTTTCAAGTGCTTCATAATGTTCGTCAATCCACCAGAAACGTCGCACGAAAACGACGTCGCACGACGGGTCCGCGACCGGGTCCGAAACTAGTTGCGGTCTGAAAAACACTGGGTTGTAGAGGAAAATAGTCTTCCAAGGTCTGTCTGCAGGTTCCATGTTAATTTGTGCAGCTGATTTCGACATCGAAACCGCTTGAGGTGAAGTTTTGGGGAGACCTCATCCTGGCGCTCGCCTTATGACTCTGGTCACTGCTCTGGTTGCTCGAGCTTTTTTCGACCATCGGTGCGGTGGGTCGAGCGGTGGCGTGGGTGGGTCGACCATCTCCACGTTGAATCCAGATGTGAGAGGGACACAATGGCCTTGAGATGCGGCTCACGACCATGGCAAGACCTGCGCGAGGTACCTCTAGCACCAGGACATGTGAGGTGATGGTGGGGCTGTGGGGTGGGACGTGGAGACTATAAGCTGAGCGAGCAGACGTTTGCAACAGTTGGAGGCTGGAGGTCCATTCGTGCATTCTCCAAGTGCAGGGTTTGATGTGCAGATCTGACAGTTTTTGCTTGGAACAATGGTGTTTGGCAATCACAACGATGGCGATGTCATTGTCATGGAAGGGATTGAAGCACGGCTATATCAAAGTACTTTTCACTTGCTCATTGTGATTTGATTGTTTATTTTTGCTTGCTCATTGTTTTGTGTTTGTTTCTTGTTTGGTTATTAGAATGTAATTATATGATATAATAATTTATTATGGAACAATATGAATTACTAACACAAACAATTCGTGTTCCACGATAACGTTTGTTGGAACGCTTAAACAACGACCGTGCACGGATCTGTGGATCTGTTCGCTGAAAGACCGGTAGTGAACTAGTGAACTTGCTGCCCGGAGAGCAGTGCTCCAAGAGGGGAAGCACTGTCCACTTCCATGTCAAACAAATACATTGTGGCACTGTCCACTGTATTTCAAGGGTGACACGGCTTTTGAGTTCCATTCCAAGGGTGGCACTGTCC
The DNA here is from genome assembly GCA_963970005.1 of Durusdinium trenchii. Taxonomy (NCBI): domain Eukaryota; class Dinophyceae; order Suessiales; family Symbiodiniaceae; genus Durusdinium; species Durusdinium trenchii. The sequence continues at coordinate 308,950 of CAXAMN010022328.1, read as the reverse complement.
ACTCTATCAGTTTCATTTGCAACATGTTGGGTCCTTTCGACCACATGAGGTTGGAGACTGTGACGTTCGATCCATGTGACAGGCAAGTAGACCGCCCATTCCAACCGCGTTCGTCCAACTGAGCGGTGAGGGAGCGAGCGAGCGCGAGCGCCCGCTGGCGCCCCCCCAATCCATGACCAGGGCCCCAAAAAGGGCCAAGTGAGGGAGTTGTCATTTGAGGAAATCCTTCAACGTCCTCATCATCCACAGTTTGAGTCTATTGAATTGCATCGTTATTGCTTTCTTCAAACTTTGAGCAACAATAACCAGAGTTCGCCGTGGAGCGAGAGCAAAAAGGATTGAGCAAGCTGGTGCTGAATGCAGCAATTGTGCAATGACCAGCAGATGAGACTTTGTGCATCGTGTTCGTAGGTGTTTAACATGATGCAGCCTTTAAATCTGTTACATTCTTCCAGACCAAGGGTTGTGCGCTCTAGGTTTTTGTGATGATCTTGATGGAGTCTGGTGTAGCTTTGCTGCTGTCAGCGTTTGAACAGGCCCTACCATAACTTGTACCGTTCACCGATGCTGTTCTTTTGAAGCATGCTTGCCTCACACTGGAGGAAGAAGGCCTGGACGAAGGAGAAGGCCGCTGTTGGTGTTCGGCAATCCGCATCGTTGGATTGCACTCATCGTTCGGCAGCTCGTTCTCGGCATCTGTGGATCCGCATCGTCGGTCAGTCGATTCGCTGTTCGGTTCACCTTCCCTTCACTCTGACGAACGCTACGCCGCTACACTCGATGAACACGTTTTCATGGGAACATGGTCCAAATGGTCCCGAACTGGGAAGACGACGAAACTGGGGGGGCCTGGGTCCACTTCCATGTTACGTTAGTGAGACAGAAGTCCATTGATTCATGGTTCGTTGATGGTTCCAAACATGATGGACTTGCGTGTTTTCTCGCGGAAAGAAAAGCCCTCTCTTCGACCATCTCAGTGAATTATGTCAGAATGTTTTGGATGTTCCCAAACTGTAGAGTAGTTTGCATGCGGTCCAGAACCTTGACTATCAAGACCTGCAGCCAGGTCCACTTACACTGGCCACTTGTTGCAACTGGAGGAATCTCAAGGGCTTTGGAAGAAATTGGGGTATTCTCTGCCAAGGTACTGCCGTGGCATGCTATAGGAAACTCAAGTCAGTCGAAGTGCGATCCTTTTTCAAGCCACCGGACCATGAACTTGACATTCTGTTGCTTTAAAAGATGCGGATTTCTTCCGATCCCTTCTGGCCCGACGCTGGATTTGGTCCATGGACGGACCAAGATCAAGATCAGCTGAGCGGAATTGGTGACTCGCCAGGTCTTGGGGATTTGTGAAGAGGGGCGATCCCAACGAGGACGGCCCGTTTCGCGCCCGATGTCCGACACGTATGCTTTGTCTTGCTTGTCTATCATCAGTATTCGGTTGTGAACGAGATAGGGCCCCCACATAAACGAGATGCTTTTTCTTGATGGCACTTAGTCTGAACAAGCTAGTGTGCTCTGCTACTAAAGTAGTTAGTCTGAACGAGATTTTGTGACATGACCTCATACTTAATTACTGTAGTCTAAATGAGATAGGGCCCCGCATAATAGATTCGATAGTGTTTTTGAGTTTAGTACCAAAATAAAATCCGCTGCACGCTTGGACATGCCGCCACCGACTGGTGGACTGTGTGGCTTTTACATGCTACAGGGGCCTCTGGACTTGCCGCTGACAGATGCTATGTATTATGCAGGTGTTCACCAGTCTAAGACCTGAGGCCAAGAATACATATATGGCCCGATGATGCCCCATGGCCCCATGATGCCCCATGCAGATATAAGATTTGAATTAGGCTTATTCTGGGAGATGTTCTTGGTCAGCCTTGGTCAATGCTTGTGCGTTAGCCTATCCCTTTACAACTGGATGTCCGTCAATTGTTGTCAATCGCTTTCAGATGTTTTCTTTGATTCATATATGACTGAAGTTGCCCTGCACAGTGGGACTTGCAGGTCAACCAGTGTGCCAAAGTTGCCCAGTGAAGGTCAACCAGTCCACACGTGGTGCCTCCTGCAGTGCCGGCACAATGGATTGAGAGTACAGACCCCAAGAGGTGGTCTGTAACCCCATCTGTCTAGGACATTTTGAGTCTTGGGGTGTGTGCCACTGTATTTGACCTGCGCCTTTTGTGGGACTCCTCCGTCCAAAAGTTCGTGACGTGCATGTTTACAACCGAAACAGGAGATGCGCCGACGAGAGCTGCGGTGTCCGGAAAGCGGCTCGCTCTGCTGGGAGATGTCGATCATGTCGGACCAGCAAAAAGCGGGGGGTGGGCAGCGTCCAAAACTCCCAAGTCAAGAATTGAAACGGGCTATGCAACTCTCATAGAATCATAGGTTGGAGGCCATCGCTATTAGGTTGGAGGCCATTTAGTAGAAAGGAATTCGATTCAGGCTTTGAATAGCCCGCTATTGTTTTCGCGGTGAACGGTTTGTTCGGAAGTCCCCAGTGTCACTGAACATGACAAGGTTCTAGAATGGGGGCTTGATTAATCAAGAGTCTATGTATGGTGTAAACCATTTACCATGTGGCATATGTGGTGTTGAGCAACAATCGAACTCCGCAGCCTTTGGCTTTTTTGAGCGCAGGAGCAGACGGGGAGCGATTCCGATGCGTTTTGGTGGGCTCTTCACGGTCATGTTTGGAACATGTTGGAATGCAAATTCACTAAAAGGTGTTGAAGACTGGTCAAATGGGTTCTAGGTAGTTACAGGATCTGAGGTCGCTACACGGAAGATTTATCATGTGTTGATTTCACACAGACACCCGACCAGACTAGTCAACACGCCACGCGACCTGAGCAGACGCGGAAGGCTGACGGGAGCAGAGTCGGTAGCGGGCCCCCCATCCGCTGCCCATGTGCTTTGGACGGAGATGATGGAGTCTCTCGGCTTCAATGGACTACTGTGTCTTGAGAAGAAGTCGACTACTGTATTTGATTGTATTTGTAGTATATGCATGTATAGCAGCCTATACTGTATACTCCTATACAATATCAATATTAGTTGCTGTTGTGTTTTCAATCTTCCTGATCAACCAAGATGAATCTAGGATGTCATAAGTGTCATAACCATCCAAAAGCACGTTTACCACCAGCGTGTCCTGTTCTTTCGCAATCCCAAAGTATTTGCTGTTTGTGTTCAATCGCAAATTCCTCGACTGAACAATGTTCTGGTCAATCGAAACGCAGACAGTTTGGATGGCATATAAGTTTCTTGAGCCATCACCACTTGGACATGTTCCCCTGAACATCTTCGCCATGTGGTTTCTTCTGTTTTTTTGTTTCCCTGCACAATATGGTTTCACATGTTGCATGTTCACTGCTCAACATGCTCAACATCGATCAGAGATGATCAGAGTCCGGCCCCATGATGTACATACTCACATGTGTATTCCAGAAAACGCTTGCTTCGGAGCTGCTCAAGGCGTGCTGCTTACCTCTGTCGACACCACACGCGCGTGAACCAGATGGCCCTCTCTCGAGGATATGTGCATGTGTGGGTTGAAATGGAGAGAGGCCTTTCCAGATGACCGCAGATGACTGGACTGGAGGAGTTAAGTCAGATGTGTTGGAACTAGCCAAGACCCAGAGGGTTTCCATACATTGGGTTTGTGGTGTGTGTTTTTTGTGTCTGTTTGAATGGTTTGTAGATTTTGTGTGGGTGTGTGCAAAAAGATTCACAAATCATGCATGTCAATGTTCACTTTGGGTGTCTATAGCGTATGTGTGTGTGAGATGTTTGTTTCTTGTTCAACAGATGTGGCTGTGTGTTTAAACGGGACTGCAACATACTGTCCGCTTCATCATGGTCTTGCTGTTTCTTGTGAAAAGGTGCAGGGAGTTTGTAGTTATCACCCGAGCGAGTACCCAAGCATGGACTTGGCAGAAGTTGTCCAGATTCTGGATATTGCAAACAGCAGGGGGGCATTAAGAAGACCTCCAGAGCACTTTGCTTCCCTCCCATGATTTCTGTGGTGGTTTGATTAATGCCTTCACCATGTCAGGAGTAGCCCAGAAGTTGAGCAACCCTAAGGAAGAACTTGAGCAAGCCGAGCAACTCCACAAATCACAAAAATGGCATTGCCACTTCCCCACTCGTTGGTTTCTCAGAAACACTTCGTCGGTTTCTCAGACGGTTGGGATTGTGTGTTTGGATGATGTTGTGCAAGTATTTGATCAAATACCGTTCTTGAGAAAACGCAGATCGTGTAAGTATTGATAGTTCTGTATTTGATCAAACCTGTTGTGCCAGTATTTTCCAAGAAATCACAGCCGTTCTTCGGTAGTTAATTTGCCTTTGCCTTTGCATTTCTGAAGTGACCAGGACCGAAATCAGTGCAGGCACGGGGACACCCCTTGCACAGTCTTGTTGCCCAGAGCTGGTGCCACAAAGAGCCTTTTTCAAAAGAGCGCTGGACTTACTTCAACTCTATTAGATGTACAAATAGAACAACATGTTGGAAACTTAGTTTGTGAAGAGAAGTAATTATGTCAGCTCCAGACTTTTGGTTTCAACATGGTTGGAGTTCATGGGGACGTGGAACATACCGACATACCAAGTGGCTGGACGTGCCAAGAGACCAGGGTTCGGCCGGAAGCCTGGAACCGGACCGAAACGCAGTTGTTTTTTCGGATGTATTCGGACAATGATTTCTTGAGACCCTCTGTAAACGAGTGCAGCATGCTTGTGCCGAAGGCGAGAGGCTCGTCATTGACCTCTCAGAGCTCTGCAGAGCAGCCATCAGGCAGTGTAGAGAAAGTTATGGAGGCAAACTACCTCCGAGGTATGGGATGGCTTGGGTATTATTCTTTCCGAGGGGGTCCTCATTTTGCCCCACAAAGCATGAAAATTCTCCTTAGACTTGATTGCCCACGTTTGTTAGGTCCAAGTCATTGAGGAATTCAACCATGCGTGGCTTTCAGTGCGGCCACTAAAAGCTAGCGTGGATGACTGTGTTGAACGCTTCTTCCTGGCCTTTGGGGGTCTTACTGGATGGAAAGGAGTACAATAGTTGTTATTGGTGATGTTTAATTTTCATCTATGCCCATATATATATATTTATACAGCCCATACACGTCCATGCGATTTTGAAGACCACATGGAAGAAGTGAGAGAAGCAGGGAAGATCATTCAAGTCTCTTCAAGCTGAGAATTGGTGAGTCGATGGACGTGTAAGGAGAAAACAATGACAAAAACGTACAATTGCCGTGCATGCGTCCGGTCTGTGCCAGATGCCTCCAGGCAGTGCTAAATGCCGACCGAACAGTCATATCGTTTGGTAGTACTTGACGTTTCCTCAAAGTTCTTGTTTTGTGGAGGCCATCGCTACTGGCTTGGAGGCCATTGCTATTAGGTTCCTTTTGCTATTAGGTTGGAGGCCATCGCTATCAGGGAGTGTGTGAACCGCTGGAGCCGCCGGCCGACCTGCCGCGGACCTGCCACCGATCCGTTGGAGCGCCAGGCTTGGACAAAGCTTCCAGCCACGGACCAGTCGTTGCGGTACAGAGACCCACCAGGCATCGGGATGGGGAGACATTGGTCGTCCATGTTGGGAACTCAACCGATTAGCTTGCTATATATATATAGTATAGTATTATGTAATATTGTAATATATATATATATGTTTCTATACAGTTGTACTGACCTCAGAACATGATAGAGCAGAAAGGAAATCCATTCTTTTGGTGACATTGATTGTCCAAATGCCCACCTCCCCAACACAATCCTCGCCTTGTCCTGACTCATTTTCTCACGATGTGGGCCAAACAATATCCTGGAAGGCAGAGGAGAATTCCCGATGTTTACACCCAAACAGTGATATACATCTATAGTACCCAATTTCTGGACTCAATTATGTAAGTAATTCCATACATGAATGGTCTAGTGGTTTTGTATCTCACAGTCACCTCTCTTGAAATCTGCGGAACCATATGCCATGCCATGAGGAACCATACACCCCATACGCATGCGCCCCACCGTTCGGCCCTGGTGGAACCCTTCGGAGGTCTGTCTTCTCCCGGATCAGTGCGGTGGCGATCAGCATGTGGTCGCGGCCGGGAGACTCACAGCGCACGAAGAAGCGGTGGCGACGGTGGGCGGCCCCAAGGTGGGCGACCGTGGGCGGCGGTGGGACGTGGGATGCGCCCTAAACGCCGCGCCGTTGGCGCAGAGCTTCCCCAAGTTTCAACGATTTCCTTGAAGAAATGCTGGGTCTTTGGTCGTTCTCGTTTTAAATAGTATCATTGTTTATTGGACAAGGCCGCACAATTCCTGTGCGAATTTCTCTAAAAAATAGGACAACCCGGGTTGTCTTAAAGAATGAAATCAGTAACAGGTGGGCGACCTTGGCAACGATGCAAGCACAAGGGTCCATGCAGCTGCTTCCCGCGACAACGACAACAAGAACAAGAAGAAGAACAACAGCAACAACAACAACAACACACACACAGGACCTGGTACTGGATGTTTGGTTTAAACCTGTCTTGAGTTGCCACGCATCACTTACTCCTGTTCCTAAGTGGCTCGCACACCGACTTGCCGCCCAGGCGACTGCGCAAAAGCAAGGTTTTTGGATTGAAAGCGCAGGAGTCGCAGGAGGCAGTTGTTGTGAGATCTACGAAACTCTGCAACATGTGTTGAAGTTCTTTGGGAAGCCTTTTGAGGGTCGGCTTCCTTTGAATGTGTGGACGATTGTAGATGTCAATTGGGAGGCCGAGAAAGATGCCCTTGATGATGGGACAACATGGTCCTGGAGGAGATCAAAGCCATGTTTGAATTTCATTGAATTTAACCATGCAATATATTGATATTTGCGTTCGAACAAGCCTCTTATGGAGAGGTAATGAAGACGAATCACATTGCGTTCTAGAACGATCCTTCAAGGGGCACATCTTTTTGCGGGATCCTTCAGTCTCCCTTTGTGCAGCCATTGATCAGCTTGTATTTGGCTCACAGTGTGTGCAGCCAAAATACAGAGCATGGCTTCATATTGCTTCCAGGAGAGGACTGTGGATCCTGTTCTTGGTGATTGCATACGTCTCTGTCGACGTCTTGGTCTACTTCCGGGGCACCATCGCCACGCCAGGCTGGCCCGAACTCGTGACCAAAGAGGGAGACCGCCTTGGGATCGAAAGAAAAATAGACCAGGTCTACCCTATTCAAACCCTAGGGATCCAAGTACCTTCTCAGAAGGTACCTGGACCCTCCAAACCTACATAACAGTGTCTCCAATCACCTTCTGAGAAGGTACTTGGGTCCCTATTCAAATACACACCCAAATGTTGAGACCTAGTACACGCCAAGACTGTTTTGGACGTGTTTGTTTTCCTGCTCGGCTCGACCGAATGAAGGTTGCGCTGTTCTTCTGTAAAGGGGCCAGTTGCCGTTGCCACCATGGCTGTCTCAGAAGCCTTTGGAAAACCAAACGGAAACCAAGGATTTGAGCATTCAACTTGGGGACTTGGGTTCAAAGTATATTATATGCAGCGCATTATTTAAGATATTTAAGGATTTACGCCCGACAAATTAAACATTCTTGGGGAAACCGCCAGTTTCAGGTATATATGTACATAGGTATTACATGGTGTATATGTCCTATATATAGGTGATACATGTGGACGAGCGGGTTTCGGTCGGTTGATAGTTTGTTGCGCCATCCAAAGTTGTTGACCTTGAACCTCCATGGAACTCTGAGGGGGTCGAACTGGGAGGTCTTTCAAATGTATTACACATTCAAACAATTTTGGTAGAGTAGAGTTCAATTCGCCCCGATGGAGATTACAAATCCTTGGACATGTCTTCGGATAAAATGTTTTTACATCTGCAGGCGAATGTGGAGCATGGAATGGCTTCCTTCCGAATGTTCAGACTATATGGATTTCCACTGACAAGAAGTGAAGTAGACTGAAGTAGACTCCAAATAAGACCAACACCAATTGGTTGAGGGTCTGCCTATATATTGAAATACACGGCCATTTCCACAGCGATGTCTCCACGTTTTACATGTATGTTTTTGTTCAGAATCTTTGAAATACAAGGCTATGAGGAGAAGGCAACATTTGTCATGGCCGTTGGGGTGTATGTGGGGTTTCCAACCAGCAGTTGGGTTGCAATAGCAAGTGATGGCAACACTGGTGTTTGAGCAATGTTAGCTAGATGAAGGAGGACAATATCTTGCAGAGCTGCCTTTTTTGGGGGGGTGTATGATGGTTTGTTGGCAAGCCTCCTGCAGTTTCTTGGTGATTCTTGCTTGGTTGTGAGAGAAGTTTCGTACTTGATAAGGGAGACAGCCCCGACCCACTGGTCGTGCTGTAGCACTGGTCGGGTCGTGGCCCGATGACCGAGTCCATAGGCTATCACAAAGAGACCCTGGTGATTACAACGTCTACCGTTTCTATCGCAATTGGACGCATGAACGCAGCTGGGGGGGGGACGGGGGGGATGGAGATGTGGCGTTGTTTTGTTTGTTTCCCACTTGTTAGGAGAGGGTTGCTAGATTTTCAAGGGAGGTGCCGCAACTCCTCATCCTTTTTTCTTCACCTCGTCGCCTCACAACAACAAAGGCCAGGTCACAGTGGGCACTCCCGGACCTCAACACCAAGCACCAGATCACAGGGCACTACCGGACCTCAACAGAGACCCCAAAAAGCAAAGGCAGGAGCGCAGTGGGCACGCCCGGACCTCAACAGCAAGCGCCAGATCACAGCGTATGGGCAACTCTCCCAACAGCAAGCGCCCACACAACACGTAACACACAAAGCACACTCACAACCACAACCACAAACACAACCCAGCACAGCCACGAGCACAACCACAAACACAGCCCAGCACAAGCACAACCACAAACACAACCCAACTCAAGCAGGACCACAGTCATAACCCAGCCACAAGCACAACCAACACAAAGCAACAACAAAGCCACCAGAAACACACCCAGCACCACAACAAACACAAACACGACACAACTATACTTCAGGGTATAGCCACAACAACAACAACAACCACAACAACAACAACAACAAACAACAACCAGCAACAACCACAACAACAACAACCGCAGCCACAACCACAACCACGATAACAACCTGTGTATGTGGCATTTTGCGTGGCAGGTGGATGCCAACTGGAGACCCTGGCAACACACCGGCACTCCTCAACACTAAAGCAGCGCCCCCCAGACCCGAGGACCCACAAGCAAAATCAAGAACCATGGCCACATGCTGCTTCTCACCATGGCATGAAAGCAAATGATTGAAATGTCATGGTGGGGACCACTCGAAGTGACATATTCTTAAAGGAAGTGACTTGCTTGGCTTTTGTAGGTGTTTTGGATGTGAAGATTCAGTGAAGAGAGCAGAACAGACAGTCGGGTTGCGGTGTGGATCGAACTAGACACTGTTGGCGATTCTCAAGGATGTTTCTGGATGTTGCGGCAATCCTTTTGCCACTGTAGAAGGAAGGATGAAGGATGCATTGAAGTTCACCAACAGAGTTGTGGGGCTCGTGCTGTTCAGAAGGACAAAGACGATCATCACAGTGTGAGATTGCGCTCCACCGACACAGCCAAGAAGGTTCACCACTTCGTTTGAGTACAAAGGAGTTCCGCAGAGTTCCCAAGAATCCAAGGGGGCACAGTACATACAAGCAAGATCTGTTTTTGTAGGTTTGTATGGCAAATCGGTAAACCAGTGTAAGTTCCGAGTCAGATGTTGGTTTCGCTATGCCATCCAAGAACAGGTCCCTTGATCGAAACTCGTCAGACGAGGTGCCTTGTGTGCTTGGTGGACGGGACATCGCAGGTTCGGAATCCACGGAATCCGCCGCGTGGAACGTGCGAGCTGCCGAGTGTTTGTAGGTTTTTTGGCCTTGGAGTTGTTGAGTTGATGGCATTGATCGGAGAAAACATCGCAGGAAATACCATGATCTACACTCCCTGCACATTTTCGGAAGTGAATGGCCTTGGCCCCTTGGATGACCATTTGTCGAACACCAAACAAGGAATGTATAACTTGATGATCTGATAATATGTGTTGGATGTTTTGCCCTGATGACCATGTCGTTGAGAGATCGGGTGCAAACAAAAAACACTGTTTCTATGGTCTTCTCACAGAGTGTTCTGTGTTTTTGGCGTTCAAACGTGTATGTACGTTCATTCTTCAGGGTGGGTAATGGTGTCAGTGTAACGCACTAGTCATTGTAGCGGTTGGAGTGTTCAGTTTTTGTATAGGTCCCAGAACCACTGGGTTGGTATTCGGAAAATGGTTGACTCTACGGGTGAATTCTCAGGTTCCATATGGTCTGTTTGTGGGAGGGTATACGGTCTATCGCTTCAGGTGGTTGGAGGCCATCTCCAGTAGGTTGGAGGCCATTGCTAGTAGGTCATATAGGATAGACATGGATAGACAGCAGACCGTAGGCCCAGGATACACATCCGCCGGTCTGTCAGGGCTCTCGGGCAGTGCTTTGCTCTAAAGAACGCCGGGAGCTTGGACCAGCGGTTTTGAGCTCGAAGCATCTGGGAGGCTCGGGCACGGAGCTGCCGGAACAAACAAGCGGAAGAGGGTGTAGGGTCCCGCAGGATGTTACAGGGTGAGTGGAAGTTGGCCATGATCATGGTTTTGCTTAGGGTGACTGGTGTTTTTCCATATTTGGGGACATTCATCATGGATAATATCTGTTGTTTTTCATCGGTTCCTGAAGCAAATCCAAGTGACGCCCTGCGGTGCTTTGCTGATTGGGACCTCACGTGGTTGTGCTTGGACATCTTTGGGCCTTGGGCGGCCTTAAACCTAAGCCGGACGCGGCCTGTCACTGTGGGGTCGATTCCTGAGGTGTTCAATGGTTGGATCTTTGCAAGCTCCGTGTCACACGCTCAGAGCAGTACTGTACGGGCCAGCCCGCAGAACCGAAGGCTTTTGATGCGAGATGTTTCGTGTTGAAGCAATGCAGGGCTTGAGAAAGTTGGAATCACTCGCGTGGCATTGTGTTTCATAGGCCTACAAGCAAACTTGCACGGGAGAAAAGCAATAGACGTGTCGTTCGTTCAAAATTGAAGCAGTTCGTCGTGGGACCATCGTGGAACCTCCTGTTTTGCCATTTGAATGAAGAGACCTTGGATCCGAAGTCATCCGTAAAAGACTTCTTTGAAGGCATCAGTTTGATGACAGCTTTGGGGTCAGGGCAAGCTTCAGAAGCAATCAGTTCTGTTCACCCACACTGCCACTTCCAGGTGCGCATGGTTTGGTGAAACCGGAGCATCACCGAGAACTGCAGTTCCAAAGCGTCGAAGTTCCAGTCATTGACTGCAGACAGCATGCGAGGTGCTTCTCCCTCTCGAGCATTAATCTCTTGAACGCTGGAGTTCCCAGATTCCTTCGCCGGAAATCCGCAGCTTTCGGAGCCGGGAACCGGAGCCGTGTCCGGTCGGTTCAGGTCCAGTGGAGATCGAACACGCCGGGGGGGGGGGGTTGTTGTGGGGGTGCAGGGTGATGTTCACCATGGTGATCCATAGTGGACGTGTTGGTGATAGGAACTAGACCATAAACTATAGACCGCCATAGCACCCAAAGATCAATGACTGTGTGCACAGGGCGCTTGGCTGTTTGTGTTGCCATATTCCGTTTTTGATGTGCGATAACTGATGCGGCGACTGATGCGGTAGTAAAAAGACCCGTCTTTGTGACTCTGATTTGCCTGACAATGATGTCATTCTGTTGCGATCACTCCCAAGATCAATTCTCAGTACTCCCCTGCAGATTAACATGGAACCCCAACACCACTGGGTTGGTATTCGGAAAATGGTGCACACATGGAAACCACAGGTCAATTCTCAGGTTCGTTAGTTTGTGGGGGGGGTACTACAGCTGTGTGTTTGCGGCCCCAAAAAGGGACCCCCGACCCGGCGGAGCCTTACACGGGCGGTCTCGCGGCGATGTGCCACACCGCATGAGGCCTTCGACCACTTGGATGGTGCATTCATCAAGTTGGTGTCACAGGTGGGAGTTGGTGGTTGGTGTCACGCAACAAGAAGTGGACAAACACTAACGCAAAAACCATCCCATGCGCCAGCATAGATACAGAAGGCTCATGGACATCATGGACTCCTTTTGTTGCTGTTCTTTTTGGATATAGAAGTCTAGTGGGACACAGCCGGCGCCCCCAGTCCTCCGGCCCTTCAGGTGAAACTTCCGGCGGCCGCCTTGGTCTCCACCTTCGTGCTGCGCAAACGGTGCGCGCCGAGACCTCGCATGGACGCGTCGAGATGCGTCGGGGGTGCCGTCGTGCCAGGTCGCGGTGGTCGTTGCCTTTTAAGCTTCACATGGGCTTAGTGAGTGGTAAGCTTTTGCAACTAAACCCGGGTTTCTCAAAACCATCCCCAAAAATCCCCCAAATATGGGATGTTTATTGATGTTCTGTTTAATGTTTGCAGGGTTGTCACGAAAGCTAGCCATAGCTAGCTGGAGTCTCTCTTACGGCAGCCTCAAAGACGTCAAACCATTGAATTATTCAAGGTTATGAACCCCCCCTCTCCGGAGGTTCAACTCGCACTGTTGGCGTCGGATGTTTCCTTGGGTGTGATGGTCCCTGGAGACACCATGAGGCCACATTGCATGGCAGCATCGAGGTTGGCCTTGATCTCACTTCATCATCACTTTAAGTTTAATCTGCCGTCATCATTCCTGAACAAGAGCTCATGCCTCTCAACCTCACTGTCCACCATAGTCCTCACTGTCCACCGATGTATGCCAGTGTGCAAATGCCAACCCACATGATCTCATGATCCTGATGGCACCCGGCCCTGGTGGCGTCATACTCGTAGCCAATCCCTCATCTTGGGGCCCCACCTCATCAAAACCCTCAAATCAGCCAGCCTTTGAACCAAATGCCTCAACCTATCTCGTACTTGGCCACCTCCCTCATCCATCCTCCTCTCAATGTTACTGGCTGAGTATGACAGGTCTGACGCTCTCTTGGAGATGGCCATGAGCTTCTCATCCAGCAGCTGAACCTTTTCATCGAGCTGCCTCATGAACACTTTCTCATAGCATGCCATCACCATGCCCATGCCTCCAATGCCACTCATCATCAGCATTGCAATCTGAGCAACTGATCCTGCTTCTGATTTGCTGATGCTGGAGCCTGATCTATATTGCAACGCCAAAATTTGGACCATGGCTTGATGGTGGCATCACATCAACCCATGCCATGAACAATCAAACCCAATAAATCACATGGCAGATCGTGATGGCCATCCACCCAGCCCCCCATGGACCCCACTTCCCGCCAACCCGAAGTTCCTCGCTCATCTTCCGATGGAGCAGCTGCATCAAAGATCTCAAGGAATGCCGCAGTGGAGTCTGCAGTGGATAATGGATGAAACTCATGATTCCTATCAACACCCATGGTTAAAATCAAAATCTCATGCCATCAACCCCGCTCTTCCACATTCTTCAACCCTGATGGTTCCTATCAGCCATGGACCGTAGGACCCTCCTGCGCATTACCGCACTGTTTTTTTAAAGTCGGTTCACACCCCTGGCCTCAAGTTGAGCCCCATAAAGATCATCAAGGTCGAACATGATCTTATGACATGTGGCAGCATGTCGTCTTTTTGACGAACATGGCGACGCCGGGAGTTGGACAACATGGAGAAAGACTGGCGACCCCCCTCCAGGGCTCCTGACGTCGACGTTTTTTTTGAGGTACTCTTTGTCACAATGGCTGACGATGTTGATCATTTGCTGTGCCTGTGCTTGCTTTACCGCAAGGTGGCCCAGATGCTATGTCAACAGGTGTTGATCAAGTTGAATCACGCAGACATGCCACACCTTCAAGGCAGTTAATGATTCCCAGAGGTGCGCGTTGGAATCCTATGGAATACTGACATACATACTGACGCTTATGAATAACATGTACATACCAACATGACATGACTTTGAACGAGTGTGAACCGCGTAGCAGAGCACGCGAGAAACACAAATGTTGAATCGCACTTGCATTACTATAAGCAAGTCATGGTTTGACTTGGCACTGGTTATTCATGTTGTGTTGGGTGTTGGTGCCCGGTTTCTGCAAACCAACCGGACAAAGTACTAACAAGTACATGTCCTTCCAATTGACCATGATACCAAACGACGACCGCCAATCACAACGGTGACCTTCAAGAACGCTCTGCTCAACATTTGGCTACCTCCGTTGGTAAGCGTTGCTGTTCCTTGGCACTGAACGTGAAGTCACATGTTGCTACTTGAACCTGTGTTTCGGTAATATGTTGCAGGATTGCAGTCAGATATGATCAGGGGCGGACACAACATGTTGAGACTAGGATACTCTAGGTACTGGATATAACTGGAGAGGAGCACGGTTAGCTGGGTTAGCTGCATGTGTTGGGAGTAGGCATGTTTTTTTGACACAAGTGACCCAAGTGCCCATGGCGCAGTCAATTAGATTGAATACCCAGGATGCCAGTCCACCATGGGGGTGCAGGTTTCGCAGGACATGGATGAGAGGATAGGGTAAGCTTAAGTGCAAGGTCTGTGAGGGAAAGGAAGAAACATATTGTGGACAACAAAGCTTCAACAGTTGATGTGCCCGAATGGCTATAGATCATCTCCAAAGCACGCGTTTGCACACAAATTGCATGCTGTAACTAAGTGTGGGCTTGCAAAGTGGCCTAGTATGCATAAAGATTCATACACGACAATGCCAATGATTTTGCTATGCAGCAACTGCACGATGTATTCTTACCAATTCCCACGTGTGGTTGGTTCTATTGGCACTCGCAGGTGTTATGTTAATAATGTTTGTTTAAGGGCAAACACGATATTGGGTACACATAAGTATTGTGGACATCCGCATATTGGGGTAATGTGTAACCGCCCAACACGCGCTTTAATGAGTGTTAATCACTACAAACTCATACTGCGAAGCACTGTATACTGACACAGGCATGACAAAGCTATTGCAGCAGGTTGTTTCTTTTTTTCCATCTTCTGGACCGTAACAACTGCCACTGCTTGCAACAGCTCAGGCCTTGGCAGCAGAAGCCGCCGGCGAGGCCTCAAGAAGCGCCGGATGCCGGGGTAAAAGAGTGATGAGATGTAATTATGGATTTTGATGTAGCGGCGCCCAAATTAAGGTCATAGACATAATAGACATAAAGTAGACACAAGAGACAATCATGGCCATCATGGCCATCATGGCCATGCAAATCATTCCCAGCAAAAGAAGAAGACAACTGGTCTTGTCACAGATCTTTACAGGCTTGAAATCATTTTGGTTCAGGCTGTCGCTGGTCTCTCTGCTGGCTTGGGTAGAGTGTCAATCATGGCGCAGGGCTAAGTTGAGTCCAGACTTGAGGTGCTGGCGTGGATTGGATGTTTTTCACCACGGAATCCAAGGTAAAGGATAGGAAAAAGATGGAAGAGAACGGAAAACTCCCAAATCATACAGCTTGGACACTATGGTTGCTCATCCTCATACTCCTCCGCTCCGATTTGGACAGCTTGGATGATCCAGAATTGTCAAGTTGCTCTCCTTAGCTCTCCAGGTCTTGTAGTGCTGACCAGTGTGACAAAGTGGTCGTGATGGGATTTTTGATTTTGAGTGGTCAGCAAAACAGCCGAATCATGCAGCTTGACCATGCTGAAGTTTGCTTATTGAATTCGTTGGTTGTTCTGAATTCGAGACTTGGAGTAGACCGACTGCTGAGGTCCTTTGCAACGTTTTTTGCCACCCTGTTCGCCGAAAGGGCTTTTAAGAATCCCGATGCCTTACCCTTCATCGTGACGATGACCAATATGAGGAGCGGAGGATGTTGCCATCGGATGTTCAACCCCTGGAGGTCTTGAGAAGACTAACATGGATGTCGTATGTTATGCATAAGAAGACCAACATAGAAGACTAACATAGTATGTTAACACCATGGAAGACCCCATGGAAGACTAACACCAAGAAGACTAACATTACCATGGACCATGGAAGACTAACATAGTATGTTAGTTGTACTTCAGTGGGTAAAGTCAGTGGACTACCATGGGTAATTGGGCCATGGGTGAGCGATTGTTTGCATGAAGAGTTCTGTATCAAGAGTCTAAGGCCGCAGTATATGCGAAAGGAAAAGGAACAGGTAGTGTCAAAGACACTCTTTGAACACTCTTGGTCACTATATATTCTATGGGTCTTGTTGAACTGCATGCCCGAAGCCGGCAAGTATTTGTTTTGCTTCCGAAGATCTTCAGAACCTGTTCCAATCATTTGATAGCCGAAGGTGGCAGATCTCATGTTTGCCCCAATCCTACTTTTGAAATTGATATACTATGTATAAATACAGTGTAATCAGTAAACAATCCGCTCTTGTTCTTTGCACCGTGTTACGCTCATCTCAGTGTTATTTTTGTTTGGTGAAGGACAAGAACATGAAAAAACAAACCACTGTCACTGCACTGTACTTTTGTGCCAGGATTGGCGAAGTCTTGTTTGCCGTGGCATTCCTCGTCTTTGGGCACGGCAGTAGTGGACTGCTTCAAGACTTCTTCCTTCACTGGGCAGTGCCGGCGAGGTTTACAGCTGCAGTGGCTGCCAGCTCAGGGTTGACTCTTCAGTATAGGCCTGGAGACTGGTTTCAAGTCTGTGTTTTCTGGGATGGCCGGATGCCTGTTTCCATTTGTTGCCAATCGTAGGTGATCGAAATAATACATATCAATCTACTACTTGCAGCCTAGAGAGGGTGAATACCCTTAATAATGATTATAAATGTTGGGTCAACTGAACTTGACTCCAAGAAGACAGCGATCAGCCATAGAGCAGCTGACTATGTCACTCCCAGCATATAACCAAACATGTGTCATTTGTTGGGTGCGACATATGTCACTCCATGGTGCCAGGATGCGACCACACTTTGGGTGCTCGCCGGACACTTTGCGGATATTTGGATGACCGCTTTCATGGCCGCTCAGCCAAATCAGGGCGGCTCCGTGTGGGGCGGGGCATTGTGGAGGTTAGTTTCCGGTTAGAAGCGTAAAGAGAGATGATTGAATTAACCAAGAAGGGTTTACAACAGTGTAAACAGTGTATCTGTCAGATACTAAGGTTGAATCCTTTCTTTGGTACTGCTTTATACTTCCCAAGAAGGGTTTACACTGTTTACACTAGAGTCACCTATCCTGTCGGAGGACATCAGTATCAAGATACAGAAATGGAGCACATGTTTATGAGGGTTTGACATGTTTGACTCGATAATTATTTTCGGACTAGGAGCAAGGTGTGCTGGGCAAGGACTTCAACCACTTCATCTGATTGAACTATAGTGACCTCACTCGACGTCACTTTGGAATTACGACCTAAACTTCTGAAATAAGGGCTGTGGCCAGGAAGCCTAGCAGCCTATCTGCGTCAGATAGGGTGTTTCTGGGAATTTCTGGGTTTGTACTATTCAATTGTCCGCTTAGTCTAGTGATCCAATTCTCGCTTCGGCTTCGCGAGGTCCTGCGTTCAATTCCTTGTTCAGCACAAATGGTAGCAAAACAAGCTTATCTGAGTCAGATAGGTCGTTTCTGGTTTCCCAGCGGTTTGGGCAC